>VZUI01076477.1:0-26117 GCA_013401135.1 Cettia cetti
ATTATTATTATTATTATTATTATTATTATTATTATTATTATTATTATTATTATTATTATTATTATTATTATTATTGACAGATAGCCTTCAAATACACAAGCCTTAGTTTTATATCTCCAGAGAGATCAGCACTTGCCATTCCTTCCCAATTTGTATTTGTGAAAGTTCAATCAGACTGCACCTCTTATTTCTATTTTTTTATGGTCTGCTTCTGCTAAATCACTCCAGTAATAATACAACAGACAGGAAATGAAGCGATTATTTGGGGATAAGCAAAACTCCTACAAATAAAATTTCACAAGGCCAATCTCTCAGTGAGCACTTCAACCTGGAATATCAGCCAAACTTCATGAAGCAAGAGATGCTTAAACATTGGCACCACTCATTTGAGAAATGCCAAAATTCACTTCAGATGAAACACAAGTCTTTAACTCTCAATGCTTACAAATTCTAAAATAAATTCTTAAATACCTCTGAAAGGATTGAGAGTCTAAACAACTAACTGCCCTCCCTAAGTTGACCTTGAAAGCAAAATGCCCAAACTCTTGCTGTGCAGCCAAGTGGCATATGGGTAGAGCTGAAAGCCAAAGCATTTATTAGTGAGATGACATTTGTTCACACCACCCCTCTGCTAAAACCCAGATTATCCCAAACTATCATTAGGATGTCATAAAGGCCCTTTTATTGCAGCTGGGAAAGCCTGGAGAGCACCAAGTCACAAGCTGTAGGAATATGCTTGGTAATGGCTGGAATTTCATGTTCTGGTGTAGGGAAAGAAGCTGCAATCAGTGCACTCAGCTTTTACAGTGGTGGTTTCCAGGAAAAACCTTTTAAAAAAAGAATTAAAATGCTCTAAGGAAAAAAATAATCACTACCCAAACAGAGCACACAATCCTACAACTCCAAGAAACTGCCAAGTTGGAATGGTATTTCCTTGAGAAATTTTATCTGGCATAGTGAAACCTCCTTCAAAACTGAGGTTATTTATTACTCAGTTTTACCTTATTCTTTCCTTATCTTACCTGGGCACTAAGATATATTATTAAGAAACCATTTTTCAAGTAAATTGTTCTCACTTCCCTTTGAAATTCCTGAAGTTGTCAAAACAAAGCCCCACAGCTTTCAGTTTCTACCAACAGCCTTATTTAGTGCAGCTGAAGCAGTCAGAGATATTTTTTTGTTCTGTTGTTTTGTTGACAACTCCACCACCACTTATACACAAATATAATCTGGACAAAAAAAGAAAATGAGACCTTGAGATTCCAGTCTATGAAAGTGTGATTCAGGAGTGGAGATGAGGAACAAGAATTCTTATGGAACACCAGTTCTGGTGGTTTTCTGTGCCAGGACAATGGTCCATTCTAAACTGAACTGAGATCCTTCTCAGATTTTATATATAAAATCTATAATAAAATAATCTACAATAAAATGCCTCTGTTTGGCATTCCCATTTCCACCAGGCACCCCAAAGTTAAATCCCTTAAACCAGTTACTGAGTTTATGCCCAGGGATCCTCCCACTGCAATCACCCCCTGTAGGAGCTAGAGGGGAAAAAGATCCAATCATTACCTAAACTGAGCTGTTCCTTTGATTTGATATTTTCCAAGCTGCTTTTTAAGACAGACAGATAAGCTGCTCTGCAGTTCATGTAAAAAATGGCTTCTTCTGCATGCTGGGACTTCTTCCCTTGGGAATTTTCTGAGTGTGTGGCTTTGTGATTCCCAGGAGTGCTGGCCATCCTGTGAGGGATGAAATTCCAGTTAGAATTTGTAACTGTCTTAATAATGCCTCTGAAACACAGAGCAGCCCAAATTATCCAAACATCCAAGTCATAGCCATTCTTTTCTCTAAATCTGGGATGGGAATAATTAGCTACACTTGTAGGTAAGCACCATGAGATCCACAAGCAGAAACTTATTATTCACAGTTTATCCTTCACTGGCAATAAAAAGTTTAATTTCATTGTATTTTATATAGTTTCAGACATTTGATATTACAAGTATTACATAAATATTATGTAGTCTTGATTTTTGAAAGCACAAAAGCACATTTTCATGTTATCTGTGAAACAAGGCTTTGCCATGCATGTTTTCTGGTTTTACTCTTATAACTCAACAAAACATATGGATAAGAATAAAATTGCTCAAAATCTGAACCCTTAATCTCAAAAAAAAAAAAAAAAAAAGACAGGTTAAGCCCAGAAGTCTATTTCTTAGAGTTACCCAAATATAAATAATAGAAAGAAAAGTACACAAAACTTTAAAAATAAGTGTGCATAATACTCTGAGCAACTCAGGCCTTTTAAGTCCAAGGCCCATACAATTATAAATTAATGGAAAAACTAGAAATACATTTTTTTCTCAATTGTTAAAACAACTCAAAGCAGTAACTAATGCTGTTTGCTCAGCAATGGTCAGCAGACTCTGACAGCAGCTCTCTGCTTCCAGGGGTGATTAAGGTTTTTAGAAGGCCATCACAGAGGGATACTAAATCCTGTTGTGCTGTTGCTTTAACAGCCTCTTGTATTATTTTACCCAATGTTGACTTCAGGAAATATATTCCAGTATAATAAATGGAATATCTCAAGTTCAGCAACACGACAATGCCAGGCTCCCCTTCAGGACTCATTGGATTTTTACTCAGGAGGCCTCAATCACTGGCACCTTGTTGAGTTATACAGGTCTTTTACACTTGGGAAAGGCAGATAATAATTGCTTATCAAGGATGAAGTACCCAATTTGTAACACCCTGACACTTTAATATTGCACAGGCACCAGAAGAAGCCCAGAGAGACCCCCTGGCACAGCCTGGCTCCTGCACACAGGTTTCACTGTAATTAAGCACCAGTGTTACACACACGGAATGGAACTGGGGGGAAAGGCAAGGAGGAGAAGAAGAAGAAATGTTAATTTTCCAGTAACCAGTTTAGAAAATGTCAATTCTTGTTTGTACTCCTTGGACTTGCCATTCCTGAGGTATTTCTTATGTGGGTTGGGAAGTGCTGTCAATCCATTGCTGGGAGATCCAGTGAGCAATGGCTTAGTGACAGCACTGCCCCATGGCTTAGCCTGGGACATTTTCACTGGATAAATGACACTTCAGAAAAATAGACAGAGGAGAGCAATCCAGCCCAGGCTTCCAAGCAGGGAGAGAGTAGGTTTAGATTAGAGATTGGGAAGAAATTCCTCCCTGTGAGGGTGGGCAGGCCCTGGCACAGGGTGCTCAGAGAAGCTGTGGCTGCCCCTGGATCCCTGGAATTGTCCAAGGCCAGGCTGGACTGGACAGCCTGGGACAGTGGAAGGCGTCCTTGCCCATGGGTGGAACTGAATGAGCTTTAAGGCCCCTTCCAACCCAAACCAGGGTCGTATTCCAGCCCAGAGCACTTCGTATTCCAGTCCTTCCAGGGATGGGGACTCCACCCCACCCTAGGCAGCCCCTTCCAATCTCTAATCACCCCTTCTGTGAAGAAATTCCTCCTGATGCCCAAAGCCAGACCCTCCACGGCCACAGTGACCCTCATGGCCGAGGCTCACCCACACAGAACCCACACTCGCACAGGGAAGCTCTGCCCTGCTCCGGCCGCGCCCACCTCAAACGAGGAAACTTTTCCCGCATGGATCTCCCCTCCCTCCCTAGGGGGCACAGGGGGCTTCAAGAGCTACATTTGCCACCCACCGTAATAAATACATAAATGACTAAATGAATAAATTAAACAATTAATTAATTACAATTCTCTTTCTCCAGCCCTGAGGGGAATCAGCCCTCCCTCCCTCAGCCCTGCTCGGCGATCCCTGAGGTGCCTTTGGCCGCCACGAACCCGCCGCTCGAACATCACCGGCCCCGGCCCCGCTCCTACCGCGCACAGCCGGACCCGCCGAGCCCACACCGACACGGGTCTCGATCGCGGCCTCGGTCTCCGTCCCGGGATCTCGCTCTCGGGGCTCTCGGTGCCGGGGTCTCGGTCTCGGGGCTCTGGGTCCCGGGCTCTGGGTCCCTGCCGGGCTCTCGGCCCCGCCCCGGCCCGGCCCGCCCTCGGCGCCGTTTCCAGCCGGCGGCGTTTGGCGGGAGCACGGCGGGAGCTCCGAAGGGGAGGCGGCGGGAGAGGCTCCGGGATGTCGTAAGTGTCTATGGAGCGGGACAGCGCAGCTCCCTCTCTCCTTCCTTCTCCCTCCTTCTCCCTCCTTCTCCCTCCTTCTCCCTCCTTCTCCCTCCTTCTCCCTCCTTCCTCCCTCCTTCCTCCCTCTCCGTCCACTCTCTCTCCACTTCCTCTTCTCCCTCTCTTCTTTCTCCTCTCCCTTCGCCTGCTCTCTTCCCTCGGTCTCGTCTCCCTCCCCTCACGGCAGCGGGTCGGTCCCCGTGAGGGGAGCGCTTCTCCGGGCGGGCTGCGGCTCCCGAGCGCGTTCCGTGAGGGGAAAAGTGCGCTCGGGGCGGCCCGGGGATGGGAGGAGCGGCCGGCGAGGGGCGGGATTCGTTTCCAAATGAAAACAGAGACCGGGAAATGCTGGCGGTGGTGGTTCCGTGCTTCCCGGGGCAGCGCTGGGTGGGCGGTGCTGCTGTGGGTGATATTCTCTGTGTCCTGCATTCCTGAGGGGTCGGGGGCGGCTCTGGTTACAGGTGCCCAGCCACAGGACGAGGAGCAGTAAACTAAAACACAACGAGTTCTACCAATATATCAAGAGCTTCTGTACACTGGGGGTGGCAGAGCCCTGGAACAGCTGCCCAGGTGATGCCCTGGGAAGGCTGAGCTGGAACAGAGACTAGACAGAGCAAGAGAATAAAGTAGATATTTATTGAAAGGTGTTTAAGGTACACCTTGGGCAGGACAAGAGCCTGGCCAGGGCTACACCCAAGATGGACTTAAAATGGACAAACAGTCATGAGGTCTCACACTTTGATAAGTTTTGGTCCATTTGCATATTGGGGTTAATTTTCCAATTACAGCTTCAGATTATGAAGTCCCATCCTTCTTGTTCCTCCCTGCAGCCACCCTTGGTTGTGCTCTGGGCTGAAAGTTGTCCTTGGTGTGCAGCAGGAGAAGGATTTGTTTTGTGTCCCTGCTGTGTGCAGAGCTGAGTGACCCTGCCTGTGAGCTCAGAGCTGCACCTGGGCAGCAGAGCCTGGAATACAGGGAGGATAAAACTCCAGGCATCAGCTCCATTAGGGAAACCACATTCCTGGGCTATGAACAGAAATTTGGATTCTTGAGTTTGATGGCGAGGTTCACTCTACTGCTTGCTACACAGATAGAGCATACACAGGAAAATGGGATTAGAATCAGTTTAGAATGATTTACACAGAGGCCAGGGATGCAGAAGGGTCACGGGGACAGGGATGTGGATATAAAAGATACAGGTGCAAAAGTGTTTAGCAGCACTAAATCACTGACTGGTTTAATATTTATAAAGTGATTCAACAGGATTTACTACAATTACAGCAGTGACTAAATTATAGATTCACACACACACTTGGGTGCAGAGATGTGGGAAGGAATTGCAGGCCTGTGGAGATCAGGGCATGACACCCCCATGCCCATTTTTCATCAAGCTGTATCTCTTCATTTTGTCTCCAATGGGAATAAATCCTGCTCATTTTTTCTCCTATATTTTGCAATTTATCAAGCAGTAAGTAATTAATCAAGTCATGTAAGTCTGGTGCTGCTCTTGTGTGTCTCTGCTCATCGTGGGCTTCTAGAGACCAAATAAAAAAAATCCTTTAAGCTGATAAATATTAGGCACAAAATAATCACTGCAGGTTGTACAGCTGACTGTAAACATGTGCCATCACACTCTGCATGGATAACAAAACAAATTAAGCCTTGTCAGGCTAATTCAGGGGCAGGAAACTCGTGTTAAATACTCTCCCCACATGTGCCTCATCTTTCTGTCTCCTTTTCTTGTTCCTCTCTGACATTTGGTTTTACACCATGGTCAAAGTGAGCCATATAAAAAAAAAAAATAAACCAAACTAAGAGTAGTGCTCTTTATGTTGTTTCCTAAAATACTTTTCTTTCTTTCTGTTGTTTTTTCACCACATTCTTCTTTTGGAAGATCTGAGAGATGACAATTTGGCCAGCAGGGTTTTCATGTGAGGTGTCAGGATAAATTTGGTTTCAGGGATCCAAGCCAGGGTGTGTGTGTAGACTCAGAGCATAAAATTTCAATAATTCTGATTTCACTTCTCACATTACGGTGTTGAAAAGACAAACAGTAAAAAGCAAGCCCCAAGGCAAGGCTGACCTCCTAAAGCTCAAATTCTATCCTCCAATACAATATCCCAGCTCTTTCCGATGCTGGAGAGCTTGGGATGAGGCTCCATCTCTGCTCCCATAGTTCAGGGTGCTTGCAGAGAGAAATTTGGGCTGCTCTGTTGCTGTACACAATATTTGACAGACTTCAGAGAACGTGCCTTTGATCAGTGCACAACTTTCCCCCGAAGAAATGTTCTCAGTGTTTATAACTTAGAGGAATTTTTGTGTAGTTTCTCATTTATTTCATCCTACAGCTGTGATCCTGATTTCCTTTGGCTTTCAGCTTCTTTTGACATCTGTCATAAAAACTTCCATCAGAGCATGCCTTAGTGGGAGATGCAAATGCATTGGCCCCCAGAGCACCCTTGCAGTGTGGATGCATTAATAAATGGAATATTTCTCTGCTGCCATGAGCTGGGAGCTGTAATGGAGTCGGGATTCCTTGAGCTATATGGGGTTCTCTTTAAAAAAGAAATACATTGTAAAGAATTCCATCAAACTGTTACAGCTTGGGCTGCCCTTTGGCCAGAATTTCAGATGCTTTTTTAATTTAAATGTTACCTGTTTACTTGGCTTTTTAAAGATAGGAGATTTCTTTTCCCCTTTTTGTAATAGAGATAGCTGTAAAACAGTTTTCATATAAGACCCTTGCCTGAGTTACATATCAAAGAGGTGTTTCCATTCTATTTTCCCAATCCTTTAATTTACAGTTTTGGAATAGCAACATAAATTTGAAAAGGATATGTTTGGAATGAGGTCATCTAAATTCCTTACAAGGCAAAACATTCTTTTTCCAAGATGAAAACTGAACTAAGTTCTTGAAATATGATGTATATTCCAAACCTTGTTTAATTCAATGTAATATATATGTTTCTTGGGAGCTGTTCTTACAAAGATTTTTTTTCTCTCATCGTTTTACATCATGCTTTAAACTATTGTTAAGATTTAGGAACGTGCTTAAAAAGTTTCAGTTGTCTCTGGGAAAAATAGTCTTAATTTATGTTGACCTTTCTTTCCTCGGAGCATTCTGCCTGCATTCAATAAAATTTTGATGACTGCTCTTTAGCAGACAGCTGTACCATATAAAGTATTATAAATATTCAGCTTTCCTCTTCCAGTGTTGCCATTAACAGCTGGGCATCCAGTTCAGAGGAGCAGATTTTGCAGAGAGAGCTTGGCATGTTCCTGAATCAGGAGAGGCAAGGAGGGAAGCAAACAGTTTCTTATGGTTTGGGGACCTGTAAAGACATAGAGCATCTGTTCCCCAGTTAAGGCATAGTCTGGTAGCACTGAATCATGTTAAGAGCTAAAATGATGGGAAAAACTACTTTTTTCACCTTGCCTGTACCTGTGTCTTTAATGTCTTCAACATTTTTTTTCGACTAATGGCAAAATAATTCCAAGCCTTGCTCAGAAGGTGTGGAAATGGAAATGCTTTGCTGGGGGGTTGTTTATAGCCTTGGAGAAAAGATAGATACTCAGCATGGTTTCACTTCAGTGCCTTGATTTTATCTCTGGTATAAAATGGAGAATCAGATTTTCTTAGGCAAACACTTTATCCTTCTAAACAAGCAATGTTCTTGGTACAGGGAATGGGTTTGCTTTGGGTGCCATCAGTAAATGTGAAACCAGAAAAGGAAATTCTCTTTAACATTATCAGTTATGGACCTTACTAACAGAATTCTTTGTGTCCACGTGACCATAAAACCTGTCCATATTTTTCTCTTGCAGGGTTAAGAGAGCTTTAAAGTTGGACACTATTAAAAAAGATGATGTAAGTATTTTTTTGGTGTCTGGAGCCATCTGGGCTGTATAAATATATATGTGTGTGTATATACATATATATGTGTGCAAAAATAAATGTGGATATAAACAATCTGTTTCATTTTAGCTGCTTTTATGTTGTTACAGATTAGATGTTGTCTGGGCAAATCTTAAAGCACAAAATTACTGCTGCAAATATTAGTATAAAATTGATTGTATTTCATTTGTCACAGAACTGCCTGGCGTTAAGTAATGTACATCTGCACGAATCACTTGAAAAATGTGCATATTGTTATTGCCATTACTATTTACCCAAGAGCTGAATGAGTTAAGATCCTTGGTGAAATCATTTATTAGAAATTAGCTCCATTACCCTGGGAAGCAAACGTTCTGGCCATGTAATTGTACATGTGACAATATGGAATTATGATAATGCTGTAATCTGCATATTAGAAACTGCAAAATTGAAACGAAAACATTCAAGGCATTTTCGTGTCAGGGCTGTAATTACCTCCCTCAGCTAATCTGGCATAATGAAACAATAAACTCCTAAAGCTGCCATCAATTTCACCACGGTTATCACAATCAAAATAAAATTGTACTGGTGCTGTTATTTGTTGGAAATGCAGCCCCAGCATCCTCCCAGCCACCAGCATGTCGTGACATATGTCACTTTATTGTCCCCCACGGTGGCTCTTGCTGCAGGCAGCAGTGCACAGGAGCTGGGGAGGATGGCAGGGGGGAAGGGAAGGAGAATTTTGGGAAGAGTACAGAGAGAAAGAGCTGGTCAGCAAATGAGCTCCCAGTAAATCTCCGAGCCTGTGTGGTTTGGAAGAGGTTTTTGTGTATGCAGCACGTTTTTGGAGGCCTCACTGGTATTGAGCAAGGTCGAAATTGGCCATTTAAAAATTTTCTAGATACTTATTTTTGGAAAAATTCAACAGAGGTGGTAAAATACCGCAGTGGCACTGACAAAAAAAATCATTAACAGTTTAATTAGCATCTTAGTGTACCATTACCCAACTTGTTCTGCTCAGAATGCAGCTGTGACTGTAATTCTGCATCTGTTTCTTGGGCTGAGGTAACATTTTTGTAGAACAGTGGTCCAGCTGAAATTCCATGGAATGCTTTTCCTGCCCTAAAGCCATGAAATAAAAAGAGTGACTCGATGCTTACCTGCAGCCAGGTTCTTGTGCAGCAAAAAGCTGAAGAAAAGCCCACCTGAATGACAGAAACCTTCTCACTGATGTGACTTTACACTGATTTTTTTTAGTTCATACCATGGCTCTAATAGATGCAGGTAAAAGATTTAAATTAAATAATTTTATAGAAAGAAAGAAGGAGCAGGAAGTAGTAAATTCATGGCGTGGGTGAAATATATATTTAATCTTTGCTGTTTCTGTCATTCCTTCCCCTTATTAAGAGTTCCTCATTCCATAGCTCAAAATACTCATCAACTAACCAAACCAGGAATGAATATTTTTAGATTTTTGGAATCTTAGCATGGTATTGTTAAAAAATGGCATAACTGGAGAAAAAATTCTTCTTTCTGGAACAGAAAATTGTCCTTGTAAGTGCTGCAGGAATTTTGTTTAAAATAACCTTCTCCACCTCCAGAAATGGGTGAGGTGAAGAAAAAATACTCTGAAATATTTGGAGATTCTCCCTGTTGAAAAGGAGATTAGAAGACATGTTAATCCCTAAATTGGCATGGATACTTCAATTAATATTTCATTTAAAGGTGATTGGAAACATTTCTTGAATGTGGCAAGACAAAGTGAGGATTTCCACCAGGTGTAGTTTAAATGCTGCTAGACTGGAGTGAGAGTATAAATGAGAGGTGTGAAATTTTTTAAGGTATTTGAGACTAAAACAGGGCAGAGGCAAGAGGGCAGCAAATTAAATCTTTTAACATCTTCTGGAAGTCCTACTAGTGATGACCAGCACTTGTGGGTTGTAAAGGAAAAGTTTGGGTTGTTTTTCCTTTATTTCTGTTCATGAAATGTGCAGAAAATCCCAGTTTCTCCCCCTTGCAATTCAGCATCCGTGCTAGAGTGTGTCCCAGATAATCCCAGTTCCTATTCCAGCACTGCAGACTTGTTCTTCTGAAAATTCCTCTGCACAACTCTTTTAACATTATTAAATAATTCCTCTTACATCATTAGACATATGGAAACCCTGAACCAAAGACAAAATTTTAGATTTAAGGGACTCACTTTGGATTTTTTTCAATTAACACTTGTTTGAAATAATTCCTAGAAATAACTTTTGATACAATTAAAATCTAAGAATATTTGTGTCCTAAATTCTCATTACAGGAAGAAAAATAATAACTTGGTTTGATTGCTTTAAAAAAACAACCCTAACCATCAAGGTGATCATGCCAGGATACCTAAACCCCTGGAAAACACATATTTTTTCTTTATGGAACCTGGTAGACAAAATATTTGAAAGGATTTTTTATCTTTTACAGTCTAACTAATCTTATGGAGGAGAGGGAGTGAGAGAGAAGCTTGATGAGCACAAAATCACCCCAGCACAACATTTAACATGGCAATACAGAAAGCCAAGAATTACTTAGGAAAACCTTAGGTAGTTCAATCCAGAGAGGTTTTATCAACATTCATCTGGATTTTTTGCTGTTTTTCTCCATTTCAGCCACTTGATGCAACACTGCAGAAGGCCAAAAGGAGCAATCTGAGCTTGTACTCCCCCATCACAGGCACGAGGCAGATCAGTCCCTTCTCCTCTCCCAGCAGCCACAGGACAGAAAATCCCAGCAGTGCCCCAGCAGAGGGTGAGCTGAGCATTCCATCTTTCTCACTGCAGCATTTTCCTGGGGTTTGGCTGGATTTGAGAACTTCTCTCCCATCTCTGCTAGTTTTGATTTCTTTTTCCTCTTAAAGAATCTCTGGAAAAGCCAATTTTGGGTCTTGAAGCTTGAATTTTTTTCAGTGTTTGTAAAACAACTGAGTGAGGCAGTTTTTAATTAATGTAACACTGGATGTCATCAGCTCTCAGAAAATACGCTTTTGTAAGATGATAATGATATTATTTCCAGTTCACTTGAGGATAAATGTTCACTTAGTTACACAGCCACAGTTTTTTGACTCTGACTGCTCAAAAAGCAGATTTTCAGTGATTGAACTGCTTAAATATTGTGGTTGTGGCCTCTTTAAGTGTTAAAGAACCCTCAGATCACCTGGTGTAACTTTGTTATTTTAAAAAGAAGGATACAGAGGGACCTTTTGTCATCGTTCTCTATAGAGCTTTTATTTCCTTGAAGTACAACTCAAGAAAAGATGGTGAAGTCTTAATAATAATAATCCTAATAATCACAATAAATGCATCACTTCTCTTGTGAGCAAATTCCTTGTTCAATTATTTCAGTTGTTAAGAAAGAAATCCCCTGTCTGGTTTTGAATTTGGCTTTAATTTTCAGCCACTGGTTTTTCTTGTTGGGTTAGAGAAGTTTTGATGCCCCAGAGGAATTTATGTACAATAATTGAGGCCTCACCAACATTCATGGATTATGATGAGTAAAAATAATCCAAGCAAAGTGGAACAACCACTTTTGGAAATTTATCTATGTCCTCTCCTGCTGGGTCTGTAAAAGTGGAGCTTCCCTCCAGGATTTTATATTTTATCCCAATTCTTTATCCTGCTGCCAGTCTATTTTATTTCCTGTGTTCATATAGCTACAAAATGGTGGTGTGTAATTATTAAATCCCAGCTTGTCCATTTAAACCCACAATTTCTGCTCTCCTTCTAAAAATCCACACTGCTGGTCTAAAAGTGTTTGATAATTGATGACTGATTTAAATCCAAGTTCTATTGACTACTTAGATTTAAAATGAAATCTTTGAGGGTGTTAACTTTTAGCTACTGTATTAAAGCTTAAACTTTTATAGCACTTTGTCATTCTGAAGTGTTTCTAAATGTTTTACATAATATTAAAATTAAAAGTTAATTTCATCCTTGAGTGCTGAGACTTGTGTGTAATAATTTAGATCTAACAAGGAGAAATCAAAGTGTTTAATGCTGAGTGTGGTCTCTTTTTTAGTCTGGTGGCAGGAAGGAGATTTATTACAGTGTGATGTGGAAAGCTCCTCATTCCACAGTCTCTGTCTGGGATCTGTACATTTGTTAAGCCCATGGTAAATTCCAAATCTTTCACTTAAAGGTGAATTTACAAAACCCCCACGTCCTGTGATGTCTTCAACTTCAGCCACAATTAAATCATTTCTGAGAGTCAGATGTGACTTTTTTATTGCTGGAACAAGTATTGATAGACAAGCTGAAATTTTCATCTGGTTTTGTTCTGATCTGATTCCTGTGGGAATTGGATAAGTCATGTAAATTCAGAAAGTCTTTTGTGGTCAGAGGTCACATTTATCCTGCCCCATCCATCACATGCCAGAGTGGAATATTATATTGTCAGTAGAGCACATTTGGAGCCCTTGGAAGCAATTCCCAGGATCTTTGTGGTTGTTTAGAAAATGGACTTGGGGCCAGGCAGTTTTTATAAAGGGAAATGAGAATTTCAAAGCTCAGTCATTCCAGCATTTTCAGGATAAATAGGATGAAAAACTCCTGGAAGTTTAATAGGATGTTAATAGGATGAAAAGCTCCTGGAAGAACACAGTGAAAATCTGCCAGGATGATTCTAACTTCCAGATATTAATGCTGTAATCCCGAGGTTTCCAGAAACTGAGCAGAGGTCAAATTCAAAAAGTGTAAATTAGAAATAATTTAGCGTGGTTCATTCCAAGTCTTGCTTTCCAAGTGAGCTTTGGGGTTTTTCCTCCTCCCAAAAGATCATCCAGCACTCCGGCTTCACACCAACACCTTCCTCAGCTGCTTCAAATCCTCCAGCTGTGATTTTTCTCTTTGTTGTGTCTCTTGTTCCTTGTGACCCTGGCAGGGGATGGGGGCGAGCAGAGCGATCCCGAGTGCGGATTATCCAGGAGAGGGCAGCCTCAAACAGAGCACGACGTGTAAGTGCATTCACTCTGAACTTTGTGACGGGCTGTGATTGCATCTCTTTTTCACCAGCAGACAATAATTGTGGCGTTTATTCACCTAAATATTATGCTTGAAGTCGTAGCTCTTCCTTTTCGTCTTTGCACTTGAACTCGTGATTTGTTTCCTGGGGTTTTTGCCTCTGCTGATGTTTTCCCACGTGATTAGACTGAAATTCCTTCAGTGTAGGGTTGTGTCTTCCAATTGATGGAGCTGGACAGAAGTGTTTGGATGACATTTAAGCAGTGGAAAATAAAATATGAACATTACACCGGTGTAAAACTGTAAATTGATTAATTGGGGAGGGTTTTTTGTGATTCAGTGAATCCCTTGGTCAACACATCCAGCCTCATTTCTTAGTGACAGGAACCCGGAATTACAAAACAATTGGAATACTTAGAGGCCTCATTGACATGGAAATGTTTGCATTCAATAATTCAGAATGTTTTTAAAAGCTTTGCAGGAGACCTGCAGTGACATTCAAATAAAAAACTCTCTAAACCAACACCTACATTTAATATTCATGTGAACTTCCATACACTTAATTTTACAGATGGGAAATACATTGTCCAGCACACTGATATAAATCCTCACAGCTGAACTGGATCCATCCCCATTCCAATGAGAAAAAACTCTGGGAAGCATTGAAAAATGGATTTTCAGTGAGTGGGGATGTGGATAATTGGAATTGATTTACCTTTTTTACACAGGTTCCTGCAACTGCAGTCCCAAGTGAGAAATTCCTTGCCCAAGATTCTGAAACTAAGAGAAAATCTGACAAGCCTGAAGGTCTGGTTTACACTGATTTGTCTTTTAAACTACTTCTAATATAGGATTTGAAAGCAAAATTAGGACTTTATATGCAACATTTGAGTTTGAAGGGGTAGGGAAACAAATAGAAGACTTGAAACCAGGCAAGCTGGACTTGGAAATCGAGAAAATGCATCAAACCTTTAAGACTTACTGGATTTTTTTAAACTAGAAGAGTTACTTTTCCATATCCTCTGTTTTTAATTTGTGCACAAATAAAACCAATATGAAGTAGTTTTCAATTATTATTTATAACTCGAAACATGAATTAACTGCATAGATTTTTATGTCTTTGAAAATTAAAGATCCTTTTGTGTTGAAGTGATTGTACCATTTAATTTACCACTAAGGTATCATTATTTAATAGTCCAATACATGTTAAAATGCAAATCACTGCTCTCTTTTATTCCCATTTTGTTTCCTGACTAAATTTAGCACAAAGTTCATTGCTGTACATCAATAGCTGAGAAATAATTCAGTGTACTCAGAGCACTGTGTTGATTTAGTTCAATGTGGACAAGGTTTTGTTTAAAAAAAAAATGATACTAATTGAAAAAGTTTATTTAGAAAAGGAAGAATTTAGAGCTTATCAACAATTTCCAGATTGGTTTTGGTATGTTGTAGACATGGAGCAGATATTGGGAATGGGATTCAACAACGATTTTAATTGTTATTTTCCAGGCTTTGGAGGGCAGTAGAGAGCTGGAAAATATCCTCGGAGTCTCACACTCGTCCTGTGTCCTGAGCGCTGAACTGCAGAAAACCCAAGCGCTGGGTGAGGAGGGCCTTCAGTACATTTATTTATCTTTTTGGGACTTTTACCGGGGATGACTGCAGATGTTCCCTCTGCTACTCAGCAAAAATGCACCTCAAGTGTCCCCGTGCATCCCAGCAGGGACATAAAAGCCAGGCACACCGGGGAGGGAAAACCTGGAAAAGCAACACCTTTTCTTATGGAAATGGTCAGTAAATAGTTAGATACTTAGTGGGTACTTAGGTGGGGATTAGGATAAACCTTTGCACTTGGATTGCTTGGCCTTTCTTCTCCCCTTCCGAGGAAGTTGGTTTGTTTGTTTGTTTGCCTGTCAGCAGGATTAGGCTGAAGATAAATTTGCAGGCTTTAAAAATCGCTATTCATGTGTCTTGGAATGATGGACATTCCAGATGCTTGCTGTGCTGGGATAAGGGCGCTTCACAGCTGGCACATCTGGAATACTTTTCCAAAAGAACCCAAAAACAAACCTGGAGTGCCTGGACTGCTGCTTTTTGCAGCTGGGAGCAGGTGGACGCTAAAGCTACAAGTACCAGAGGAATTTTCTTCCCAGACAGGGAATTAATGCCTCACATGCTGGTGTTTAATTATCATTTCCTTGCCTTGTACTGCAAAGCTCAGCCCGTTTCCCCTCTGCTCTGTTCCCTCTGAAATGCCAGCTCCTTTCTGAGGCAGGATGGAGCTACCTGGAGCAGTCTGGGTTTCCATGGGGTGGGACAGACAGACAGACAGCCCAAAGGACAGCTCAGACCTCTTGCTCCAATCTTTCCCTCAGCTCCTTCGGGAAGAAACATCTTTCCCCCATTTCTGAATTAGGAAGCACCTCAGCACTAGAAGAAAGAAAAAGGGCAACAAAATGTGGGATGAGGCTTGAAAGCACAACTTGACAGAATTCTCTGAATTCTGAAAATCCTGGTTAATTTTTTTTTTTTTTTTTTTTTGAGCACAGTTACATAGGCAAGAGAGTTTTTTTCCTTGAAATGCTTTGAAAGTGAAGGAGGCAGCAGAGGTATTATTTTCTTTGAAAGCTCTGGGGCAACATTTGTTGATTTGGGATTTATTTCTTCACTAGTGAGTCAAGCAGAAAAACTGCAGCTGTTGAAAGCAAACCATGGCAAAGTCCCTGCCCGAGGTAAGAAACTCTTCATAATTCCTGTGTAACAGATGTTTTGATTCCTTTTGCTTGATTTCTTTTCACTTGAAATAAGTTGGGTAACCTTTAGGATATGAGAGCAATGATAATCAAATGTGTTTCTTCTGAATAGTCTGCAAGTGTAAATTGAATATTTGCTGCTGTTTTCATTGTGTTGCAGGGAGCAGGAATCATTCATGGCCTTGCACTTGTGGCATGCTCCAGAAGCCTTTTGGGATATCCCAATTATCCTTGCTCTTCCTCATCCTCCCTCCCACTGTGTTTTCAGCATCACAATCTTGCAGCAAAACCTTTTTCACTCTGTGCATTTTGTGGGGCATTTCCAGGGGGCTGTGAAATCCCAGCTCTGAGGGTTCTTCATAACCAGTGCTGTGCAAATACCTGAAGCTGCTTTCATCCCCAGCTGCTTGGCAGGAAGGCAGGGGACACACACAGGACAATTTAATTCCCTCACACTCAGGAAAATCCACAACCATCCCCCAGGGATATCCTGATATTTCTGTTATCTCCACACTTTCTATCTGAAAGCAGAGCAACCCCAAAATCAGGAGCAGTGGTGACATCTCTGCTGCAGGGAATTCTCTTAAAGCACAGAAAATTGATCAAGCTTAGATTTGCTGGGCTGCAGCAGATTAGCTGCAAATGGAAAGGAGTGACAGCACTTTGGAAGGAATTGGGCTGATTTGTGCAGTGTGCAGGGGGTGATTTACAGCTCCCTGTGTCCTCCTGCTGCCTGGCACAGGAAGGCACTCACTGCTTCCTTTGTGCTCTGTTCCTCCCTGCTCAGCAGCTTCAGGTATTTGCACAGCCCTGGTTATGAAGAACCCTCAGAGCTGGGATTTCACAGCCCCCTGGAAATGCCCCACAAAATGCACAGAGTGAAAAAGGTTTTGCTGCAAGATTGTGATGCTGAAAACACAGTGGGAGGGAGGATGAGGAAGAGCAAGGATAATTGGGATATCCCAAAAGGCTCCATCTCTGCTCCCCTGGCCCCAAACCCACGGCCAGGCTGCTTAGGTGGGGGGCATTTAGTGGCAGGGTGGAAAAGAGAATTCTGAGTTCAAGCTGACCGGTTTTGATGAAGTTCCAATGTCAGTTTTGCTTTCACAAAGAATAAATTCAGTCTTTGCAGTCTTGGAAATGCGGTAGCAGGAGAGGCAGAGAAGTTTGTGATCAAAGAGAAGCATCTGGAGATGTTTTCCTTTGCCTTTTAGTTTCAGATGTGGGTTTTTCATAATTATTTTTAATTAGTTATGGCAAGGCTTAAAACTTATGACTGTTCTGTGCTTTGGTCCAGATGGAATGTCACATTATCATCACATGGTGAGGCATGAAATTTATTTACTTTACATAAACAAGCTCTTCTTAAAACAACTTCATCCAAAGCATTCCTGGCTCAATGGGCACCATTGTGCAGAGCTCAGTTTATCATTTTGGGGGACCAGCATGGAACAAGGGCAGCATTGTTTGCCCAGGAGGTGGATTTACAGTAAACAAAATGTTTTTGAACAGAAAGTAAGCAAATTGTAGAACAACTGCTGAGAGATTAATTGAGCCGTGTCTGGGAGTCCAAAATGTGCTGGGATGGGTGTGGAGGCTGGGGTGGATGTGGAGGCTGGGATGGCTGTGGAGGCTGGGATGTGCAGACTTTAAAGGAAAATTCCATAGGTTTGGAGATTCCAGGAGGGAAGGTTGTGAAAGGGGAGGCTGCTGCAGCTGGTTGTTACAAAGGACAGGGACACTTTGCTTCCCCAAAACCCTGGCACAAACCCTGGCTGCTCCCCATGAGAGTGTTCAGAGATCAAATACTTGCAGTGGTGAGGAAAACTCTTTCCAGGCTGTGATAAAATAAAAACCACTTCCTTTTCTGTGGGGCTGCTGAGCCCAGGGGCAGATCTGATCCTCCCTGAGTTCTGAACATTCCCAGCTTTCATGGTGTGGTGAGTGCAAGTGCCTGAGGTTTGTGCTCTTGGGACAGTAGTGGTGGCTTTCCAAGAGACTGGAGCAGGCTTAACTGGATGGATTTTATCCCAAGCCACTTGAAATCCCTGATGGAAGCAAAGCTGGAGAGATCAGGGACCAAAACTCCTGAGTTGCCACCTGCCAGTCCAGTTTTGAAAGCTGCATTTATGGTAAAACATAAATCCCATTTCACAATCACTGCAAAATATAAACACCCCCTATTAATCAGAGCTCCTCCTGAAAGCAGGTAAAAAGGTACAAATACAGAATTCCACCATTTATTCCATTTTGTGTCAGTTTGAGTTTGGGATTTGAGTGCCTAAGACTAAATCTCTTGCCTCTGGTTGTTGCTGGGGGTTTATTTTCACATCATTCTCAAATGAAGTGTGACAAATTTGTTGACCTTTAGATGTACTTGGGTGTCTGCCCCACCTTTCCTTCCTTCTCCTTGGAGCTCTTCTGAGGAAAAAGGAAATGCAGCAGTGGATTTTTTTTCCAACTGTAAAACCCTAACCTGAAAACCACATTTATTTTCCTCAGCCCAACTTTGTATTTACTTACAAGGAAGAAATTCCATTATCCCTTTGCTGGGAAAAGTAAATTTGGGAACTGGCTGAGCAAAAATTGTAGCTCTGGAGGGCTCTGGCCTTGTTCATCTGCCCCTCCTGGCTGTGCTGCTGAGGCTTTGCTGCCATCCCAGCTGAGCTCAGCTCCTCCCTGAGTGGGGATTGCCCCGTTTGTGTCCTGGGATGAAAAGCTGCTGCTGCTGCTGCTCAGGCTGAGTTGGAATTCATTTCTCCTGGTTGTTGCTTTGAGTTTGTGACCTTGGGAGTCCCTCCCAGGGGAGGAGAGGGACCAGATCCCCTCAGGCCAGTGCCCACACCTGGATTTTGCAAAGAGCCTGAGACTGGAGCAGCCTGGGGTGTGGGTGCAGCAGCACCAGGAGCTTTGGGATGGAAGGAAGGAGAAGGAGCAGCTCCAGGCTCTGCAGGGATGGAACACCCTGGGCTATGCAGATGAAATATTAAGCCATTAACTGCAGTGGCAGATACAGAAATGCACATGAGACGTATGACTGGAGGCCCCAGACAAGTACACAGAGAACTGTCAACCTGCATTTGAGATTTAGGTGTCAGCCCCATTTATTCACAGGTTTCACCCTTGTTTTTACACTCTATTTTCCTGCGTGCCTTTTTAGAGATGCAACAGCTATGAATTTTTAATTCTGGTGGATCTAGTTTAGAGTATTAAGCTTGATGAAAAATTCAAAAGAATTGTAGTTCCTCCAACATGTAGCAACTCCTACATGAGAATAAATACTGCTTTCTCCCATGAATATAATTATTTTAAATAAAAAAGGAAAAGAAACATTAGTTTGGACTCACTTAGTAGCAATTATATGTTTAAGAGGTGTAAATAACTTGCTATCCAGACATTACAAATATCCAGGTGCTCTGTATGTGCTGATGACAACAAAATTGAAAAGAAAGACTGTAATAATTCTGACTGGTTTTCTCTGCAGAAGATATTGATTATTTGTGTGTGGTGAGAGATTTGGAAAATTCAATTAAAGGAGTTGTGCAAAGGTTTCATAAATTTCCCCGGTACAGCGTGTACACAGACATTGCTGTGTATTAAATCAATGCAGCACTTCACAATATATTTTCTTTGAAACATAAAAATAAATAACATTTAAACAGTTCTGCTTACTACAGAAACAAATTTTATTTTCTGTGAAGCATTTAGTCATGTGCTATCACTGACTCATACACATTTGCCAGCTGTAACAAATTTTATAGACGTTTTCTCCAGAGACATAGCTCATATACTATGAATTTTTAAATGAGCAAATGGTGAAGAAGGGATGTCAGCAATATAAAAATTGATCAGTTAAAAGATAAAAGCATAAGTAAAGAGATTTGTATGGTAGTCTTAATAGGTTTTATTAAATAAAAATACTATAAAAAGACAGTAATGAATAGACTGAAGGTTTTAACTGTGGTTGAGGTGGAGAAAAATTATTCTGGCACATTTAGTAGAAGATTGGTTTTATATCACCTGACAGGTGAACATTTTTTTTCTCTCTGCTTTTTAGATCTGTAAATGTTTTAGAGCAGTCAAAGTTGGGAGAGGATGGTGGGGGAACTTGGAAGGGGAAGGAAACTTGGGAAGATTGAGCCCTTTCAGTGCCTGTGTGGCCAGGGCTGGGAGAGGCCCTGTCCAAGGGTAGGGATGGCCTCTGGAACAGGTTTGGGGGACTCCAGGCACTGCTGAACCCTAAAACTGGAGCTGAGGAGAGGAACAGCTGTGCCTGCACCAGCCACCCCTTCTGCCACAGCCCAGGCACCTCGAGGTGCCCTCCCTGAGCCCCCCTGCAGCTGCTCTGCTCTCTGCCATCCTCACCAGCAGCTCCTGGATGTTCTCCTTGCTTTGGGGGAGCTCAGCAGGGAAGAATCCTGAGACAGAGAAGGGTTCTGGGGGCTTTCAGGAACATCTCCCAGAGGTGAGGCAGGGCTGGATGGGATACTGGGAAGGAATTGTTCCCTGGGAGGGAGGAGAGGCCCTGGCTGCCCAGAGAAGCTGGGGCTGCCCCTGGATCCCTGGCAGTGTCCCAGGCCAGGCTGGACAGGGCTTGGAGCAGCCTGGGGCAGTGGAAGTGTCCCTGCCCATGGCAGGGGTGGCACTGGGTGAGCTTTAAGGTCCCCTGCAACCCAAACCATTCCAGGATTCTTTGGAAAACAAAGCTGAGTCTGTGGTATCCTTTGTGAATCTGGGCAGGTTCTGGTTTTTAGGAGAGCTCAGCATCGTGGTCTGGGCATGTTTGGGTTCTTCACTCACCATAAAGTGCAATGCTGCACTCTGTGGCTAAAGGGAAAGCAGTCCTTTCCTTTCTGGATTGCATTAGCACGAGTAAACCTGCTCTAATGAACCTTTTTCTTGTTCCTTGCCATGCAAGATTGGACAGTTTCCTGTTGTGAGCAACTGTGGGGGATTTTTGTTGATAATTTGTGTAAACTAATGATGTTGATTAGGGATAAAGCTAGAAGGTGCTTCCTGAGGCCAGGTTGGGTTGGATTCTTTTTCTGGAGTCTCCTTGTGAGTCCTGGCTTAGGGCAGAGCCTGGGGCTGGGCTGGTGTGTGAGATCCCTGGGAATCCCCCTGTGCAGCAGCCCCCTGGGCTTTGGAGCCCTCCCCAGCTGGGCTCCTGTGCTGCTGGGAGGCTCCAGCTGCTGCCAATCCCCCTTTGCATGTTCAGGATCTTTGTGGTGTGGGAATCAAAGTCCCCAGAGCCACCAGCCTGGGGCTGCTCCAGCAGAGCTGCTCTGCTGCTGCTGCTGCTGCTGCTGCAGGGACATTGGGCAGCCCTGGCAGTCACAGGCACCTGCTCCCAGAGCCTTCCCCACACCTTCCCATTCCCTGAGTGCTCCTGCAGACACCTGATCACCCTCACCCAGCCCTGCCCGCCTGCAGCCTCAGCTCTGGGTGACTCTGGGTGATCCAGGGATGGCTGTGGGTGATTGGGATGGCTGTGGGTGACTCTGGGGTGGCTCTGGGTGACTCTGGGGTGGCTCTGGGTGACTCTGGGTGATCCAGGGATGGCTGTTCCTGTGCTGCAATCCCTGATTGGGCTCTGCCAGCACAGCCCTTGGGGGTTCTTATCTATTCTTTTATTATTGATAGCATAAAGCAGCACCAGCTTCTCACCCTGGTAGCACATTGTGTTCTGCTTTGCCATCGCTGCCCGTGATGTAACACAGGTGCAGCCACTCACCAGGACAAGCTCTGAAATCCCTGCTGAGGCCCCATGTGGGAAGGAAAAGGGGTGCTGGGTTCTTTAACCACCACAGCAACTTATTTAACTGGTGTTTGAGGCAGGATTTGCACCCATTCTGTCATCACCCCACTGTTGGTTATCACACCCCACATTTCGTGTTTTCCTTGCTCACAGGGCACGGCCAGGCTGCAGGGAGTGCTGCATTCCTGGCCAGGAGGAAGGAGCCCCTGGGCTTGCCCCCCACCCTGCCCAGCACCCAGGCACAGCCAGAGTGACCAGCACCAGGGCACTTCTTGGAAAGCACCTGCAGAGCTCTGGGATGTCCTGCAAGGGCCTGAGGGCAATCACTTCTTTCTCTGCACATGGGATTTGTTCCTGGTTTGTTGAGCACTGTGACAAAGAAAGGAGAAATTCTGCTCCCCCACTCAAACATCCCGTGCTCTTTCTCCTCAGCTTGTTGCTGCTTTGGCTGTTTGTCCTTGTTCCAGCATTTCTCCTCTCCAGTTTGTTCCTCCTTTGGTTACTTGTCCTTGTTCTTTCAAACATCCCAGAATGTCCCTGCAGCTCGGGGCAGAGGGGCTGCTGCCCTGCCCTGCCCTGGGCTCTGAGCGTGTTTGACTGGACACCACATCCACAGCTCCAAACAGAGCCCATGAGGGATGCTGCTGCTGTCTAATTGCTATTTATTTTAGTCATTCCTCATCTCCCCACAGGCATTATGTGAAAAATGCATTCCACATCAACCCAAACTTCTCCATCTGCTGGACTGGACTTAAAAGGAGAAAAGAAGTGAGTGTAAACCAATCTCCCCAGCAAATCCCAGCTGGGGAGGGCTCGCTGTGCCGGGCAGGTGCACGTCCAGATAACATTTCTGGCATCTATTTCAACTTAACAATGTGCACAAGCAGATAATCTCAATGTAAATAATCCACCCTGGGTGCCATGTGGAAATAAACTCTGGGCTCTGGAGAGCTTCTCCAGCACTGCCCAGGCTCTGAGGCTGGAGGGAGCTCTGCAGTGCCAGGAATTCATTATTCCAAGGCTGGATGTGTTTGTTTGCAAACACTTTCCCTGGTGGTGCTGCCACGGCTGGGGACAGATTTGTCACCCATGTGAGGGCTCCTCTAAAGTCAGCCCCAGGATGAAAAGGCCTCATGCTCCAGCCCAGCATTAACACACAGGGCTCTGTAACATTTGCTTTTAGGTCAACATTTGGGTTTAGTTTTGGCATTTAATGCTGCAGGAGCAGAGTTGTTTTATACAAACCAACTATTTTTATAAACCAGTTGCCTTTCTCTTTCCTTCTCCTCAGCCTCACCCCTCTGGCCAAGTGAATCCCCTCCATCTCAAATCCTTATAATTAGGCTGAAAAAAATGCAGTAAAATGATTCACCCTTATCAAAGTCCAGCATTAACACAAACACTCGAATGTCCTTTCTACCACTGCAAAGTCCCCTCCTCAAATAAACTGATTATTCCAATTAAATCCTGAACACCAGCATGATAAATGTGTTCAGGGTGTGGCTGAACCCGCTCAAGCTTTGGGAGGTTTCCATGAATAAAGATGGGTTTGCACTTCACTGCCTGTGCAGGCAGACTGGGAGAAGGCTGGAAGTGTTTGAGGGAATTGTGTCAGTTGTTCTGGTTTCCCCTTGGTCTCCCAGGCCCCCAGCTGGGGGTTCTTGTGTGGCTGAGGGTGCCTGAACCAGCCAGAGTTTCCCTAACCTGGCTGTAACCCCTGGAGCTGGAAATTAAATAATTACAGATCTGAGGAGAGTCTGGAACCGACTGTGCAGGTCTGAATGGAGCAGCTCTGGCAGTCCTGGCAGAACAGCTCCAAACAGGAACCAGCAGCAAAGGTGATGATGGGCAGCAGGGAGGCACAGCAGAGCTTCCCCCTTGGCAATTATGAAACCGGGCATTTTTGGGGACAGGGAGGTGCCCACCGAGCTCCTGCTGCCGTGGAGCACGGTGCGAGCTCTGCTGCAGCAGGCTCTGCCTCTGAGGCTGCCGGGGCTGTTAAGAACCGTCTCCAGTCCCACACGAGGTGGATCGGGTGACTCGCACTTTATCACCCCCGAGGCCACCTCAAGGACAAAGGCAAGGGAGACACCCAAAGCTGATGCTTGGCTACGGGCGATGGGCCCGGGCTGTGCGATGGGCCCGGGCTGTGCGATGGGCCCGGGCTGTGCGATGGGCCCGGGCTGTGCGATGGGCCCGGGCTGTGCGGGGCTGTGAGCCCGCGGGCTCCCTGTGCGTGCTCCGTCATTGCCGCCCCCGCAGCCGCCCCGGGCCGGCAGGGAGCGGGGCAGCCGCTCCGGGGGCAGCGCGGTGGCTCTGGGGTTTCACACTCTGCAGGTTCCTGCGTTGTGTCCCAGCCCCTGAGAGCCCCTCAGCCCAGCCTGCAGGGAGGTCCTGCTGCGGGCAGAGCTCGCAGCTGAGTCAGAGCCACAGAAAATCCTAAATCCTTGTGAAAAGATGGAAGCTTTGGTGTTTTACAGGGAACTGCTAGACTGCAGAGAAACTGAACTCTGCTCACCCCCAGTATCCTTCTGGTTCCCTCTGCAGAGCCCCTTTTCCATTCTCTGAGCTGCCAGGGGGGCAGGGTTGCCTGGGGGTATTTTTTCCACAACAAATAAGCCTGGAAAGAAGTGCACAAATACACTGAGCTCGTGGGACTCCAGTGCCAGGGCTCAGAACTGGCCCAGCTGGAAGTTCCCAGAACAGCTGATTCACACACTGAGGCTGAGGGCAGTGACAGCCTGGAATGTGACAGGGGAAGCCTTTAAACAAGGGGGGTTCTTTTATATTTATATATAGATACAGAAAAAAAAAGGGTAGAGTGACTCCTAATTAAACTATACGACCCTAAATTGTTTTATGATTTATTTTCTTCCTCCATGCTTTGTTATGTTTATAATTACTCAATCAATTTGTATTCTCTGAATTATTGGCTTTGGAGGCTGAGCTGTGCCCAGGGAGAAATTGCAGAGTTGAGTTCAGTTTACATCTGCAAATTGCTGTGCAATTTAATAAGGGGTTTGGGTATTTTCAAACTGCACTGCAGCACCTCAGCTTTTACTGCACTAGAACCAAAAGTTTTGGTTTTTCAGTCCTGTTCAAGAGAGGTGCAGCAGTTTTAGAGCCAAAGCAAAGGGGGACAGTGACTGATGCCACAAACCAGGTTTGTGTCATAAAGCAATCCAGCACAACTTCAGTGCTGCCAGGCACGAGTTTAAACTTTTCCTGTGCTACTCCCTGGTGCTTTTTATGCTGGGAAAGGAGAAAACTTCATTCTGCTTTTGCTAATACAGTGTTTTAGCATTAATTCAAAATTTGGTCCTTTATTAGGCATTTTAGGTTTACAAACGGTAACAAAAGTATGACACTTCCAAAGAAAACAAATCAAATCCCATTCCCAATGCTCTTCAAAATATTTCTCCTTTGAAACAGTCTTGGATTGTTTTGTGTTTAAATAAGCAAAAGGTTTGTCCTGGCTTTCCTCGAGTTGTGTCCATCACACACAGAGGTTCCTCTGCAGTGCTGGCACCTCTCACTGAGCACTCTCAGTCCTGCAGCTTCAGCTTCATTAACTGATCTTCTTCTGCCCTCTATTCTTGGAGTCCCAGAGTATGACAACGTTAAAATACACCAGGAAGAGCAGGAAGTGCAGGCAGGAGAGAACGGCCACGGCCACGGGGAACAAATCCGGGAGGCGCCGGGGAGGGGGCGCTGCTGCGCTGAGCACTGACAGGGCCCCCATCAGGGCCAGGGACAGCAGGAACTGCAAGAAAAGGGAGAACACCTCAGCTGCTGCTGCTGCTGCTGCGCTGAGCACTGACAGGACCCCCATCAGGGCCAGGGACAGCAGGAACGGCAAGAAAAGGGAGGAGAACACCTCAGCTGCTGCTGCTGCCCCCTGCCCTGTGACCTTGCTCGTGGCACAGAAAGTCACAGCACCCCCTCAGTGCTGGGACAAGCTGCAGGAAGAGGTAAATAAATAAAGTAAGGAATAGAATTTGCTTACCAGGCTCCTGACAATCCTGGGAAAGGCCTTAAACCAGGCCACGTAGCCCTTGAGGGAGAGGGAAAAGGCCTTGAGCTGCAGGTCCTCCGCCGAGGTCTTCTCCAGGATGGAGAAGGAGGCCAGGCACGCGGCCAGGAAGGCGGGCGTGGTGACGGCGTAGGGCAGCAGCAGCCCGTCCTTGAGCAGCAGCGGCAGCAGGCTGCCGTGCGGCCAGCAGGGGACACAGCGTGCGGGGAGAAGAGGGAAAGCAGTGAATCCATTCATCCTGCCTCCAGGCGGGGCGGAACTGAGCGGCCGCGGAATCACAGACGGCTCTGGGCCGGGAGAGATCCTAAAGCTCATCGTGCTTCAACCCTGACACCTTCCACTGTCCCCGGCTGCTCCAGCCCGGCCTGGGGCACTGCAGGGATCCAGGGGCACTGCTGGGATCCAGGGGCACTGCAGGGATCCAGGGGCACTGCAGGGATCCTGGGGCACTGCCAGGGATCCTGGGGCACTGCAGGGATCCAGGGGCACTGCTGGGATCCAGGGGCACTGCAGGGATCCAGGGGCACTGCCAGGGATCCAGGGGCACTGCTGGGATCC
>VZUI01076491.1:0-59701 GCA_013401135.1 Cettia cetti
CCATCTTCCGCGGGGAGGGAGGGAGGGAGGGAGGGACGGAGCGAGGGAGGGGCGCGGGGCCCCGCCCGCCGCCAGCGCGCCGGGGAGGGCTCGGGCCGGGGTCCCGCAGCCCGGCCGCGGCAGCCGCGTCCCGGAGACGGGCTGGGCCGGCGGGACCAGAGCTCGGGCCTCGCCCCCTCCCTCCGAACCTCACAAAAACCTGCGGGGACACCAACCGTGCTCCCGAATTTGATCAAACCACCGGGATTTCTGAGGATTAGCCTAGCCAGCGAGCCTCCTGAGCCCTGTCCGCTCCCGCTCTGCCCATCTCGGTGCCCACCGCTGCCCTCTCTGCGGCAATTTCACTGTTTTTCAGCCCAGGCCTGGTTTCCAGCAGGCCCCGAAGCTGGCGTGGTGGCGGCCCAGCCTTCCGCAGAGATGCAAACGACCCCTAACAATTAGATACCGTGTCTCAGCTTCAATAAAGGGTGATGGGAGATGATTTTTGTGCCTTGGGTTAGTTTTATCCAAGATAAATATGCTTGAAGTTGACTTTCGGTACCAAAGTCTTGTCCTTGAAATGTTTTCACTCGGTATGTTTATTTGTGCTTCCCTGTGCTTAGTCCAGCATCACCTGCTACTTAATTACCAAAAAAACCCCTATTTTTAACGGCGTGGCTGTAGTAGCTGTAAAGGCAAGGATTGTTTTGAAAACGTGTAACATAATATCACCTGTGACTTGAAGTTGTATTTTTGTTAGAAGTTATTTCATAGAGCTCATTTGAAAGAATATATTACATATGAGTACCTTAATTTTTACCTGTTTCAGGGAAATCAGTTAAAGATACATTAAAGAACCAGAAATTGGCGTTTTCTTTAAATGTCTCCTTGCTTGGTAGTTTACCTATAATGCTTTTCCTTTTTTTAAAGCATCTTGGGTGGCTGAAGGTTGAGCTGTCTATCTCTGCGTGAGGGACTGTAAGCAGAGAAGATGAGTTCCTTTGGACTTTATTTTCCTGTTGAAATACAGGAGTCAGCATGTCTTACAAAATAATTGAGCAACTAAAACAGAGGTGCTATCTTGTGTTGCAGAACTAAGGAAGAACAATTTTGCTTTTGGTAGAGTGTGCTAGTTGAAAACATGTTGGCCACCAAGCTGTCCCGCCCTCTCTTGAACTTCTCTGTAAAAGCCCTGAATTTCAAGGACCCAGGGAATGGCTTTAGGTAAGTAACTTGGTGGAAAAGAAGAAAGAGTGACATCTTGAGTAAAGCACAGGTCAATGACTCACTTGATTTCAGTGGGACAGTTTATTTACAGAGTCACAAGGTGGTTGAGATTGGAAGGCGCTTCTGAAGGTCATGTGGTCCAACCAGCCTGCTAAAGCAGGGCCTCTTTGAGCTGCTTGCCCAGAACTGTGTCCAGGTGGCTTTTGAGTATCTCCAAGGATGGGTACTCTAGAACCTGCCTGGACAGCCTGTGCCAGGGCTCAGGCACTGAGCTGAGCACAGCAGAGTTGGACTCTGTATGCAAGGAGGAGTTGGCAACATGTTGAGGTTTTGGGTTTTTTTACACTACAGTCAAAAGGTTGTGGAGTAGAGCATTAATTCAGTATCCATCAAGAGGGGTTTTTTTTGAATATCAGCAAGTAAGCCTTGCTTCAGTGCAAGAAATTGTCGTATATTTCTGTGACTTCATTAAAGAGGCAATGAATCCCGTGAAATGAGAAAGTTGAGAGGGAGGGTTTTACTGAGAAATGGAGGTGGGCTGAGTAATTAAGCTGTTTTTTTCTGCAAATGAGCAGAAAATTGCTTGTCTAATTGTAATTTCTAGCTCTGAGAAAATCCCAACATCTTTATTGCTGTATTATTGGAATCCTATTAATTCAAATTTAGAGCAAGGTGAGTGCTTTCCCTGGCTTTGTTTTAGAGCAGGGTTTCCAAACAGCAGTGTGTGTACCACTAATTGTACAAAAGCCATTTAAAAGTGGCTCATGGCCTGTTAAACAAGAACTGCCACCTCCAGTGTTGCTCTACTGCTGCTGATAGAGATGTCCAGCTTCATCACGGTCAAGGGTGCTCTGCTAATAGGGTGTTGTAGATAGCTAAGCTGTTAAAAGATTTCCTGTGTAAACACACGTCGGTCTTTTATCTCCTATTTGCTCCACATACATCAGAGTTCGCCTGCAGGAATCTGCTGTGGCCTTAAAAATACAAATTAATGTTTTATTAACTTGAGGAAAGAATTTTCAGCATATTCTTGTTTTTTTTTTTCTTCCGTCTTCTGTTTTGCTTACTGTGTATTTGTGCTTTGTGTGTCTTGTACTCAGGGCTAAAGTGTTGCTTTTGCAAGTCCCTACAAGTTCCTAAACCTGCAGTGGAAACCCCACTGTTCATTGAAAGGCAGTGCTGCCATTAGTGTCTTAATGCACTGAAGTGGCATTTATGTAATTGACTCTACAAGCTGAGGACTCCTTTTTTGGTGGAACTGAACATGATTACAAGCACAAATTCAATTTGAGGACCATCTGTGCATTCTAAAAGTCTTTGTTGTGGTCTCTAGAGTTCAGTGATGCAGAATGGCAAAAATGGCTTATGGTATGTTAGTGTACCATGTGGGGGCCCACATCCCTTCCTGGCTGTTTTGGCTGATGATGTTCCTGCTCAGCAGCAGCCAGCATCTGTTTTTCTTTTGCTCTTGCCTTCAGATCAAGATAGGCAGAATGTCAAGTAGGTGTTCTCTATAGATTATTGTGGATTGAGTGCAGCAAATCAGTGCTCTGCAGTGAAATAAAAGGACCAAGCATAACACTGAAAAATAAAAACCAAGTTCATTTAACTAAAAGCAATGTTATGAACATTTCTGGGCACTTTAAGATGCATCAGGAGGCTTACTGTCGAGGTAAAAGTTTCAATCCAGAATTGCAGGTCAGTGGTGTTAACACACACTTTGCCTGGGGACTGACCTTTGCAGCAATTATGTTGCCTATAGCTATTCCAAGAGCTGATTTGGCTTGTGACACTCTAAGTTAGAAAAACAGCTAAACTGTTTCAGGAAGGTGAGTGAACACCATTGCCTAAATAAGTCATCTGCTTTCCTATCTGGTTCAAAGCTTCTGCCTTCACAGATCCCTTGATTTCCTGAGATATGGCTCAGAGGCCAAAGTGTCTGCAAGCTGCTGTGCAGTGTAGCACAGGTCACCCTGCAAGAGTCTTTGATGACTGAGCTGGAGATAATTGTGAATGATTATGGAAATTTACTTAGAAGACAGAAAAGCAGCCTGCCAGCTAAGCTCTGGGAAGGATAGATGCTGTTGGAGGAGCCAGAGGGTAGATGAAGTACAGCAAGTGTAAGGGAAGGCCAGAAAGCTCCAGGAGGGCAATGTCAGTGCCGAAATCGAAAATGAAAAAAGCTGATAAAGTCCAGAGAGGTGACTGACAAGGACAGAGCTTGGACAAATCACTCTGATTTGTTGTTCAGGCCCAGTTTTGATGAATGGTGGCAAGATTTAAGACAGAGTGATGCTACTGGGTAACATAACTTTTCTAAATGGAATCTCATTTCCTGGAAGGCATTGTTGCTTTGCTCTGGTCTGTCTTTGTGAATATGTTTTGTCTTCTGGGAGTCACACATACTATGCGGAGGAGCTTCAGATCTGCATGGCAGGTATTGCTCAAAGACAGTGTTTCTTAGCTTAAACAGTTGCAAAAAAAGGATGTAAAATCTAAGAGTATCTAATGGGTAGACACTGTAGGGGAAGAGTGTAAAGGATGAAAGAATCCAGGATGAAATAATGATGGAGCTGTGTGTAAAAGGAGTGAGACAAATCCAAGCAAATTCAGCCTCAGACTGGGTGTCAGAGACAAAGCCACAGCAGAGTACTTTCATTAGGCAAATTAATAACTTACCATACCCCAACTTCGTGCAAATCTTAAGTGAGGGGTGTTGTTGCTTTTGAAAGTGCAAACACTGCGCTGTCCATTTTGTGGGTGGAAGCAGCTCTGTGCCTCCAGACCAGGAGCTATTTTAGAATACTTTGTAATACCCAGACAGCTTCTGCAGCTGGAAATAGCATCAAGGTCTTTGGAGAAAGAAATGTGTCGTACTGTAAGAAACACATAGGCTCAGACTAAGGAGCAGTGTAGACTAGATTCTGTCTTCCCAAATGACAATCTACATCATGTATGTAGGCAGCACTACGTTCCTTTTCATGTATATGTTGCTGCAGCAGGGTATGGGTGAAATATTCCACATCTGACTGTCTCTTGTTTTGGGTATTTTTAACAGGCCCGTGCAAAGATTTTCCTTCCCTCTCTTGTCCCCGTGTGGCAGCCGCTCTTATGCAAACGAAGTTGATCAGGTGAGTGTGACCGTGGCTCCCAGGAACTGGCTCTGCTGAGCAGGGGTTTTAAGATCCCTGAAGCCTGGTGACCAAACTCATCTTTCCAATTTGCCAGAAAGACTCCAAGCTGAACCTCTCGAGCATACTCCACATTCTTTCCTAGCATCGAGCCTCCATTGACGCAGCACGGTATGTGCTGCTAAGGATGGAAATAAACAATCATACGAGTGGGGTTTTTTCTATTTTTGGAACTCACTCAGCAGATTAAATGTTCCACCTTACAGTGGAGGGAATCTGCATGACAAATTCTTTAAAAAGCACTCTTTCTAAAGTATAATTTAAAGACATGTAAATACATCAGTGTGCCCTACCACTTCATCTGGAGAGTGGCCCTTTTTAGCAGCCCTCTCCTTGAAGATACTGACTTGCTAGGAACAGTGCCAGGCAAAAGGAAGGGGAGTGTTTTGTCACCTTGTCTGTCTTGTGACACAGAACTCAGCACTATAGCAGTGCTGGAGCATGCACAGCTTGCTCCATAACTCTGGAACGGAGTTTCAGAGGAACTCAGTTGTGATCCTTGCATCACTGCTGGGCCTCCAGTGTGAGGAGCCTTTGCTGCTTCCACCCAGCTTCCACCCAGCTTCCACCCTGATCAGTCCTTGAATATGCTGGGGAAAGCCAAATTTATAGTATGTCAAAAGAGATGAGTCAGAGTGAATTGCAGGCAATTATTATGTAATCCCACCCACAGCAGCACTTTGGATGTGCAATTGTTGCTGTTGGGCTATCTGATGCTACCTCCCTGATTTTTAGCTTGTTATTTAACTGCTGCTTGTCTTTTGGTTAGAAAAAGGAATTTGGAGAGGGAAGGAGGTATACTTTCATTTAAATTTTAAGTTGGAAAAATAAGAAGACCAAAAAAGCCCAACCAGACAAAAATTAATTTCATATATTATCCTCACTTTAATCTTCTTAGGTCTTACAATCCAGCTCTAGAGGGCTTAGGTGCTAGAGAGAGAAAAATGAGTGATCAGTCAGTAAGATTAAACCATGTCCATTCTTCAGTCAAACTGTCTTCTCCATGCCCTATGGGCTGCATGCACACAAGAGTGGACTCCTGCCTGCTTTGAACGTATAGGAACAGTTCCTGATTAAGGGAAAATATGTCTTGGGAACTGTCTGGTATGCTTTCAGATTCCAGGGTGGATGTGAACTGCCAGAGCACGGTGGTTTGCTTGGTCTGTTTGTCTTGGAAGCCTGTTGCCCAGAGGTCCTGAACTCCTCTATGCTGAGAGGGCAGTGATCCTGCCTCACTGGAGTGGACTTGGTATGAAAATGTCATTTCTTGTGTTCAGGAGGCACTGGGTGGCAGGAGCTGGCAGTGAGTGTAGAGAACATCCCTGGAACAGACTGCTCCTGGACAAGGATGTGATTTGTTCTGTGTGCTGCAAATCACTAATTTCAAATACTCAATTCCAGTGCATTTTGTTCTGCTTTGTTTTGCAGATTGGCAGCAGAGCTGTGCTTATAACAGGCTGTGACTCAGGATTTGGATTTGACTTGGCCAAGCACTTGCATAGCAAAGGTTTCATTATTTATGCTGGCTGCCTGCAAAAGGTAGGGAAAACAAAAACTGTTCTTCACCTGTGGCATGTGCAGCGACACATAGCAACTCCAGTCTTCCCTCTCCACTCTGCACAGCTTTCTGCCAAGGAGAGGGAGGGTGGTTGGTAGCCCAAAGGGAAAGACACAGGTGCTTGAATTTCACAGAGCAGAACTGGGACTGAATGGTGTCTAGGGAGGTTCTTTCTTAAATCACAACATTGTGGTCTGTTCCATGTCTGATGAACTGGAATCCCAAATCTACTTTTATGGGCTTAACCATAAGTAAAGTTTGGTGTCAGGCTGTAGTTTGGACCTTTGACCCTGCTCACAGACTGTATATATTTATGCAGGGCTTATTTTGCTTTATTTTGAAATAACACCAAGCTACTAGCGGTTTTATGACGTGTTTTGAGCATATTTTTCTATATTCAAGAGTACAGCCATGCCATGGTGTCTCCTGAAGTAGTTAGGTAGGTGATGGAGTCCTACTAGTGCAAATGAGAGAAGAATGAGGCCACAAACAGGTTAGTGACACAGCCTTGATGTGCTCTGAAGGACAGCTTGGTGTGGCACAGCATTGATGGCCATGGAGAACAGGAGAGAGTTTTAGTCTCTCTCTCCTTATGAAGCACTGCACTTTTTTTAGCTGCACGGCCATTTCCTAACAAATAAACTTAACTCCTCAGGATATCCTGGGGTGGGCCACTTGGTTTATCCAATCTTTTAGCTCACTCACCGCTATAAACATATCTTGAATAGTGATACTATATAAAGAGAATTTGCCAGGTCTTCTTTGATGTTATCCGACTTTCTACTATTATTTTTTTTTTCATTAATACTAAGTTTGGCTTAAATTAGTAGTTTGTTTCTGCTGCATTTTTTCAGAAGAGTTGTCTGTCTCGATAGCTCTCTGTCTCGTGTCTCCGTGTTCGGTCAAAGATTTTTTTTGTTACCTTGGGCTCCCTCTACAGGCGTCAGAGCAGAACAGGACAGGACTCGGTACAAACTGCTGCCTTTCAAAGGGGCTCCCGACACAGGGTAAATCAGTACCTTTTTGATAGATCAGTTTTTTCGACTCAGCTTTTGTAACTGAAGGTCAACATTAGAGAATATAAGAACACTTCAAACTTAAAAAACACTGTTTAGAGTAATAGCCTGCCTCTATGTTGATAGAAAGTAAAAACTTCAGAGTTGCAAAGTTACTTGTGGGTTTGATTTCTTCTTTCTCAGCTGTTAAAAAGGCACAATTTTCAGTGGACATATCTAACAGTTACTGAAACTTTTCTTCTATTTTTGTTGTCTACAGTATTTGTTCTACTGAATGCATGTTAGTGGAAAATCTTGGCCTCTGACAATTTCAATATAAGCTGACATGCAGCAGCATGCCAGAAGTCTTGTAGACTTTGATCAATATTTACTTCCTCACAGAAAAATCAGCAGAAAGCTCTGCAGTATCACTTTGTAATTAAATATTGCTTCTTTAGCTGAAGTCGCACACCATGCTCCAAAATCTGTATGGCCGTGCCAAGAATGGTAACAGCAGTTGTCATCAGAAAACACTGGAAAATGCCAAAGCTCCTTAGTTAGCTGAGTGGCCTCCCATGTGTCTTCAGGTCATTCTGCTTTCTGTAGAGCAAAAACAGCTCCAGGAGACTGAGCTGATTTTTTCACTGTGCTACAGGCTTCTCTAGCAAAACCATAAGCAGAATTCTGATCAGAGTGTAATTATTGCTGGTGCTGATTTTAGGAACAGAAAAAGCTTGGTGTTTTTAGATGCTAGATAAAAGTGGAGGTAGAAATAAGGAACATAATCTTTGGCCTGGATATGTTTGACCTAGCCCTGACGTAGAGGAAATGGCTCTGAAACTTCAGTGTCACTTGCATGGGTTTTTTTCACAGCACACCTGCACATCAGAGGCAGATTGCTGCTTGGGGAGCCACTGTGTCCTCAAGGCATGCACAGTTCTTAGGAATGCCATTAAAAGTATGTGCAGTGCTGACTCTTTTTTAGGAAAGATTTCCTCAAGTGGCCAGATCCCGAGCACCTGACTGTCATTTTACTAAAGGAAACATGAGACAGGTGTGTAGAGTCATGACTGAGGGGAGCCTGAGGATGGATCTGTGCTAATAGTGTGCTGTTTCACACAGTTACTTCCTAACGTTTTCAGTGGCAGATACACACATGTGAGAGTTGTGTTGATGCTGCATTGCCAAAAGACAGTGGTAGACTGGATCCAATGAAGGCTCATGCTGCAGCTGTTTTATTTTTACCTCTTTGATTAATATATGGAGAAGCCAGCTGACACAAGATGAAGGTATTTTTCCATCAGTCTGTTGCCATTGGACATATGTGATGTTTGTCTGTGCTGTCAGGAGTGTGGTGGAACCCCTGTTTGCTTTGCTGTGTGTGCTCAGGCCGGTTGCAGCTTCCAGGGGAATGAGAAGGCAGAGGTCCTCTGTGCAAGCTGCTACACAAGCTGGTCACTTCAGGGCTCCACAGGAGAGCTCAGAGCCACAGGGTGTTAGAGACAAGGACACACTGATATAGATAGAAGCTGAAGCCCAGGAGCCCCAGAGAATGACCATGGAAAGAGGAAGGCAAGGTAGCAAGATGGTTTTTTCAGTGTGCAAGTGAGCTGGGCCCTCTTGCCACAGGGACAGTGTGCTCTGGGTCTGGCAGCAGAGATGTGCTGGTCTCCTGCTGTAGCATGAGAAGATCCTTTCACTGTTGAGTATGGGCCTGGGGATTGTGGGGCAGGCTGCATCCCCTGCCAGGAGACACAGTCACTGGGTGCCTGGCTTCAACATCTCCCATCTGCCCTTGCTGAAAGCCAAGGGAATGGCCTTGTGGGTGTGGGTTACATCCAGAGTCCTTGGCCAGTCCTTACATCCAATTCTTGGCCAGGATGCCAGCCCCAGGAGTCCCTGTCCAAGCACCCAGCTGCATATGGGTGGGAGGGCTGGAAGGGAGCTGGCTTGCAGAGCCAGCCCTGTCAGGGTGAGAAAGAAGATGCTGTGGAGGTCCCAGCAGAACTATGAGGCCTCTGAGGCTGGTGCAGCCCAGAGGTTTTGTAGCACCTCATAGAGCTGGAATCAGGGAAAGAAGGACCTAGGCCTCATTTTTCTTCTTTCCTTTAGTGATATTTGCTGTTTTCAAGAGACTTGCATGTTTGCATTTGCTGATTCCCTGATGACATTCCTACATTTGCCACTTGTATGCTTTCCAGTGCTTTGCCATATAGACTGCTTTGGCACCACAGTGCTTTTGATTGAGCAAAAAACTTAGCACCAGACTCTTTTCAGTCACTCTAACACCGCAATCAAACTGCACATGAGACTTCTAACAACACCTTTCTGTAAGCAGTGTGCTTCCCTAGGAAGAGAGAGCAGTAGATACCCTCTCTTAAGGACAAACACTAACTGGTGTTAGCAGTCTGTGATGGGATATGGAAGCATGGAGAAGACAGGAGATGTCAGGTAGTTACATTAGTGAAATATCTCTGAGTGCAGTATATAAGTGTGGGAATGAGAGGAGCCAGGAAAAAGATTTTTGGAAAACCAGGGGGCACAGAGTTGTATGGCCACCCTCATGTGGTATCCGAAGTGTGGTCTCTGAAGGGAACTCTTGCTTGAGGGACAGATGGGCAGCCTGGGCTCAGACTGCAAACAAGCACTGACAACCCTGCTGGCATCTGACAGGGAGTGCCTGTGGCTTGAGGTGTTCAGAGCAATCTAATATCATTCAGCAGTCAGGAAACAGGCGTGCTATGAAGTACTGGCCTGTTCCAGCTCAGAGGAAAACTGCTATCTAGCCAGAACCCCTTATTTGTCCAGAGTGAAGGGCACTCTGATGCTTGCCTGCTGATGCAGACTCCGTGAGTGAGGCTACCTGGAAGGCTGAGCACTAGGGGAAGAAGAGCTGAGCAGCCATCAGATGATCTGTGGAAATGTTCCATGTCTAGCCTGTTAATTAGGAATAACAGACTTCTAATGAGGGATGATACTGAAGGAGATTCTTCTAGTAAAGATAGGAATGTTCTCAAAATTGGATCATTTTCAGAGAGAGATGTCACCATCCTCTACAAAAGTTCTCTGGATTGGCCGGCACAGTCTGGTAGCTTATAACCACGGGAATGATTCAGGCAGAGTCCCAATGTCATCCTGACACCCTGTGTCTGTGCCGTGGAAGCACCATGGCCAGGCTTCACCACTGCACAGAGATGAGCTCTGGGCGTGGCAGCCCTGTTGCCAGCAATGTCTGGCTCACGTGAAGATATCTCAGGGGTTGGCTGCAGTTAATTTGCTGGGCTGTGAGGGAATGTGTACTGGGGGAGGCTGTTGTTTTGAGCTGAGAAAAGAGAAGTGGAGATGGGAAATGAGAGTGAGACAAAGTTGACAGGGGAGAGAGAGAAGAGAGCAAGATGCTGGAGAAGATGCCAGGGTGAATTGCCAGCAAATGCTGGCCAAGCTCTTGATGGTCAAACTCCATAGCAGTCCTTCAGAGGCAGTAGTTATGGCCTCCACTGCCTGGAAACCTGGGTATAGATCAGCTGAAGAGAGAGAGCAGTGGGCAGCAGTCTGTCTTCTCGGCCTGTTGCTCCCAAAGCTGGCATTGTGACCAACAGGCCCATGCAATGTGGATGTGCAGCCTCTTGCTGGCCATTTTACACCATAACCCCCCCAAGCAAGTTGCTGTGCCTTGTGCAAGCCAAGCGAGGATGGCACCACGTTCCCACCACTGCAGCAGTGGGACATAGCTTGGCCTCAGGAGCTCGTGCTGGGCAGGGGGTGCTTGCTGGGTGCCTTGCTGTGGCAGATCCACCTCTGGCTGCTTTCCTGGTGGTTGAAGCAGTTTGTACCAGCTGACTTGGTACAGGGCTCATGGTCAGATGGAGATGCTTGAGGAACGGTGTTCTGCAGGACCAGTCCTGTCTGCTCCCCTTCTTCCTAGGGCTGCAGGACTGTCCTGAATATTCTGTGACTGCTCTGTGCACTCTTCTGCTTGATTTGATAGTTGGTATGCGTTTGATATTCTGCACAGGCTCTTTAGCCAGATTGAAACCAGCACTTTCTTCCCCTCTAGGACAAGGGAGAGGGGGGCTCCAAGGAGCTGGATGCCATGAAGAGCGATCGAATGAGAACTGTCCAGCTGAACGTCTGTGACAGCAAAGAAATGGACCGGGCAGTGGAGCATGTGCAAAACAGCCTCGAGGACCCAGAGAAAGGTGGGTGTGTGCAGTGGGCTCTGAGGCAACACAGGGGCAGGAGCTTCCTTGGCTGGGCTCCGGGAGCATCGTCAGGGCGTGTTTCAAAGGCTGAGCATGTCATTGCAGGACATGAATCTTTGAGGAGCAGCAGGGCAGAGCAAATGGTCTGTTTGAATAGTGTACCGTATCAGAAAGGAGCTTCCCACTTCACACAGTGTCTACAAAGGAAACTGCTTTGTTCTCCACTAGCTCCTGTAGGGACATTGGCAAAAACCAGAGTGGTGTTCAAGGCTCTGGGATTAGTGCTTTGTTCCTGTGAACTGACGTTTATTGTGACTCCCTTTCTGTCGTAAAACCTGCCAGTGCCCAAAGATTGGGAATTAACAATGGAAATGTCTCCCCCACTCTTTCAAATGGCAAAGGAAATGGAGAGGTTTTCCAAAGAATTTCCCATGAAGCCAGCTGGGTATCATTAATGCTATTATATATACTACCATTTAGAGTTCAGGGGGTAGCTGTACTGATTTTTTTAGCCTGCCCACTTCATTCTACTGAGGTGATGACAGCAAATTCTGCTCTAGTACTGTGAAAATTGCCCTTGCTCATACATTTCTGAAACCTTTCCACCCTTCAAAGTGCATTTTTGTCCTAAAGGATATCTACATGCAACACAAGGTTGCTTTAAAGCAGAATGACCAGTATAGTTTTGGTTGGGATTTTGGCAAACCAATTTCTTTTGATGTTCTTTGCATTTAACTTTTTTTTGTATGAATCTTCTATATAAATTAAGTTTTCTAGCTCTGTATTCTCAAGCACAGGCCAGGATGAAATTGCCTTTTCTGGGCTTCTTCTGATAACACAGATCTGGACACAAACAGTCAGCAGATAAGAGTGAGTTTTTCTAAATGACAGAAGCCTTTCTCAGACTTTTATCAGCATGTTTCCTGTACAATTAGAATATTATATGAAGTGAGTTCATTTTATTCAAAATTCCTTTTTAATCTTTCTTTTTATTGCCTGATGAATAGGTAGCTTCAGTTGTTGCCATTTTCATTGCAGCAGAACAAAAGAGAGAGGCCGTGGCATGCCTACACCCTCCTTCCCAGCACTGCAGACACTCTAGTTTTAATGGTGACAGAAGAGATTTTGCTTTGAAAGAATTACCCTTTTGTTTCTTACGAGGTCATTCCTATTCTTATTCTTTGCATTATGTATTTTGCTTCTTTTAAAAAATCATGATGGATAAAAAAAGAGTGGCAAGGAAAACAGCTTAGACAATGCTGAAGTTCTCTGTTTGCTGGCTCAGAGCTTCCTGGGAAGCCTCATTGACAGTACTTTGTGGCTGCAGTGTTGGGTGGTACAGGCAGATTTCCATGGTGTTTATATTTGCTCAGGAGACTGACATGTGCTCTGGACTCTCTTCCATCTGGTCTTCATCATCAGAAATCATAAGGAAAAGCTCTGTTGTGTGTCTCAATAACCTAATAGCACAACTAATGGTGCCTAATTGTCTTGTAGGGCTCTGGGGGCTGGTTAACAATGCTGGGATCTCCACATTTGGGGAAGTTGAATTCACCAGCATGGACACCTACATGGAGGTGGCTGAAGTGAACCTGTGGGGGACTGTGCGAACCACCAAGGCTTTCCTCCCGCTCATCCGGCGGTCAAAGGGTGAGTGGCAGACCTCCTGACTGGCTCTCCCTGTAGCAGCTCCCTCATCCTGCCACGTCTTGTTGTGTTAGAGGCCAGAAGGTCTATGGCACTTCTCTCTGTACCGTTGGCCACTTTCCTGCCTTCAGAGACAGAATGTGGTCCCCAGCAGACACACAGATTGCCTTACCTCTCTGACAGCAAGGCAGCAGGCCTGAAAACCAGTTATTTCTCTTTCCCATATGTGCTGCCTTCTGCAACATCCCACACAAGATCTAATCCATTATACCTTCTTTTACCTGTTCAGAAATTGCAGCTCACAATAAATTAGAGTGCCAGGAGCATTCCTCCCTGCTATATAAAAACCAGCTGTGGCAGGGTAGGCAGCAGCAGTGTAAAAAGCTTTTTGCAGGGAAGTTGTCATTTTGCACTGTTACTCTGGGAGCCTGTGATGTAGGAAAAGGGGGTTGTACAGCAAAGGCATGCAGACCTGAGCTTGCATGGGTCTCAGCATAACGGGGCAAAAGCTTTCCTGTGCTAGGGCCTACTTCCTGACTAAATTTATATAACACAGCTTTGACTTGTCTAGGCTCAGTCCAAATTGCTGCTGAGGAATTCTGTTTCCCCCCATGCAGGCTCTGTCCAATCTCTCCTGTGTTCCCCAGAGCACTGAGCTTTGTGTGTCAGCACGTACCTGTTCCCTCAGGTAGAATGAGTCAAGGAGCACAAGCAGTGGGCTTGTTCTCCTGCCTGAAGACCATTGCCTAGGACAGCAGTGCTCAGGCAGAGCCGTGAGCACGTCTGCCAGGCAGCCCTCAGTGGGCAGGTGGGTGGATGCACGTTCAGGAGCGTGTTGGGTGGCGTGGGCCGGGTACCCGCTCCGGGTCAGGTGCCATGGCTTAGCTGTGCTCTGCCCGCCTCTGCCTAGGTCGAGTGGTGAACATCAGCAGCATGATGGGGCGCATGGGCAGCCCTGCCCGCTCACCCTACTGCATCACCAAGTTCGGCGTGGAGGCCTTCTCCGACTGCCTGCGCTACGAGATGCAGCCCCAGGGCGTCATGGTCAGCATCGTGGAGCCCGGCAACTTCATCGCGGGCACCAACCTGTACAGCCCCGAGCGCATCAAAGCCATCGCCGACAAGATGTGGGACGAGCTCCCCGAGATCGTGCGCAAGGACTACGGCCGGAAGTACTTCGACGAGCAGGTCAGCAAGATGGAGTCGTACTGCAACAGCGGCTCCAGCGACACGTCGCCGGTGATCGAGAGCGTGGCGCACGCGCTCACCGCCACCGCGCCCTACACCCGCTACCACCCCATGGATTACTACTGGTGGCTGCGCATGCAGATCATGACCCACATGCCCGCTGCCATCGCTGACCGGCTCTACGTCTACTGAGGCCTCACGCTCGTAAGCCGTCCAGGTGGGAAATCTGTTTTAAAGAGAGCTTTGTACACGTTTCCCATTAGTCCTTTTAAAATTTTTCTAACCTCATTTCAGAGTACTGTATTTTAGCTCTAAAGGGTTCATTTAAATGTCTGACGTAACCTAAAAGGCAGTAATTTGCAAAGGATGTTTCGTAGGCAGGAACGCGTTATGTTTGTGCAGGGACAATGATTTTTTGCTATTTATTTCATGTAATGCTTTCTTTTTTCACCTCAAATATGAAGCTGTAATCATTATTTATACTGCAATTTCTCTGAAGCGTTCTCAGAATAATTTCTGCTGATGGCCAAACACAATCTTCACAATTCCTGCCTAGGATACAGCCTTCACACCATAAACCAGAATCCCTCCGTGCTCTAATGGCAAACCACTGCTTCCTCATGACAAAGAATGTCCGACTGACTTTTCCAGGCCTGGTCACAGTAGCCCAAGGCAGAGCAGAGACTTCTTTCATTTGAGGATCAGAACTCAGAATGCTCAAGGTGCTGAAACTGAGCAACTGACCCCCGTCCCTTTCTCTCTTAGAATTATACTGATGAAACATTAGAGAAAAGGAACCAGTCTGCTTCTCTTGCATGCTTTCTTGCAAAGGAGTTCAAGGACCCAGGGACTCAACCTTGCAGACTTTCCCCGTGGGAGTTTCTTACTCACATGAGCATTCCCATGACTGTGAGCAGCTTTACGCACAGGACTGCAGGTGTCAGGATTGGCCTGCAGTGACATTTGCCTTCTCTTCACCAGTATCTGAAGATGAACTCCAGAGTTAGCTTGGAGAGGAGTTTTGCTTGGGCTCCTGTGGTTTGTGAGGAACACTGTGGAGCAGGTGGAGCAGAGAGGATTATAGTCACGTCAGTGAATGCCCTTCTTGCCAGGGACCTCAGTTACAGCCAAGTATTTGTGCAGCACCTTGCACAGAAGGACCTTAACCCTGACCAGGCCTCCAGTACTGCAGCACAGGTGATGATAACAATAACTTCCATTGAAGGATTCACTGAGTTGAAATACTTGCCACATGACATAGATCCATCAGAACGTCCATACCAATAAAGTTAACTTTAGGAGCAGTCTCATTTCCATGATGTTTGTTTACATATCTGAGAAATATTTGTTTTGTACTTTAAGAAAAGAAAAGGAAAAAAAAAGAGCCTTTCATGGGGAATTCAGGAAGAGTAAATTTTTTTTAAGCTTGAAAGGCAAAAATAAAAAGTAATTAATGACCATTGTTAGTGAAGTTGAAAAGATCTCATGTGCTCTAGTAACATACTGTGACATGATCAAACTCCTTTGGCTTAATAAATATATACATGAATGGTAACAAAATTCAGAGGCTCCCTCTCTTTATTTTTGAAATATATAAGGTGAAGGCTCATATTCTGTAGTGGTGAGGTTCATGCCTGTTACACACAGACATCATTCAGAGCTTCATTTGCAGACTTGAGCCTTTCATGTCTGTACTGGATACTGCAAGACTTGTAGGAGTACCAGCTGTGTCCTGGATCTCGTGACAGAGATGCCTAACCCCTGGACTCTGTGTATTCACGGCCCTTAAACCTGCATTTGAAGTGGACTCTTGCAGATTACAAAGGATTATTATGGATTATTCCTAAGGGATCAGGAAAGGAAACTGAGCTCTGAAGAGGGGAGGGTTGTGGCAGTGATTCAGCAGGGTAGCATACAACAGGTCACTGACAGATTCCAAATAAATTCCAGGGAGAGACTGTCTGGTTTCCAGACTTTCCTGATTTTCTCCAGAATGCCAGCAGTGGTAGCTACCTCTTGAGTGCAGGGCATGTTGCCTTGTTTTCCAATACAAGGACTCTTGTCTAGGACAAGAGTGTCAACTACCCAGCAGGCACAAGGACTGAATTGCAAAGCAGAGCAAAACACCTGGATTACACTGTCTGTCGCAGATGGTACAGCAGAGAGACAAAAGCTTTTTACAAGGGAGGTTCTTGTAGTCTAAAATTTAGAGCTAAATAGAATTTAAAAAATCATGTTGTTCCACCTGGGAAGCTAGCTCCCAATTTTACTTCTGGGTTTTAATACAAACATCAGTGGAGTTAGATATGGAGGAAACTAGGTGCACAGGCAGGTGGTCTCAGTTGAGCTCAGTGACCCTGGGAGCACACGCAGCAGGTGTTCAGCAGCACCGTGGTCATTCCCAGCTGGCAGGCTAGAGCTGAGCAGGGATAACTGCTCTCACAGCTGCATGGCATTCCTTCTGGAGGCTCCTGAGCTCTCCCATGAGATGGCCCCAGGGAGCTCTGGAGCTGTGCCACCTCTCCAGGGCTGGAGGAGCTGTGCCAGTCCCGCTGCCCTGCAGTGCAAGTGACAGGGAGCTGTGTGGTTTCATCTGACGGGGAGGCAGTGGCTGGGGTGCTCCTGTGCATCCACGGCTGTTCCAACATTTCTGTGCGAGTTTTCCCGACACTGGGAGAGTTTGGCAGCGGATTTGTGCTCAGGAGGGCTGGCTAGTTTTTCTGCTGGGATCTTGGCAATCCCCTGTTTTCAGGGTTTGCCCTGAGAAGCGCATTAAAAGCTAATCCCCTCTGGGTTTGCATGACTGTCCTTTTGACTCCTTTGAGAGCACTTGAGGTCTACCTGCATTGTGCCACTGCAGCTCCTGGAATAGCTTCAGCTCAAGTTTATTTGAAAACTGAAAAGAACAGAAGAAGGCTTGGCCAGGCACCTGGTCATCTGTACTTTCAAGGCTGCCTCAGTGGCAGCTTCTGCTCCCTCAGGAGGCACTGGGGAGCCTGGAGGGGTCAGTTTGTAGGGGTGCACACACCTGAGCTCTGGTCTGGTCCCTGCTGGCTGGAGGAAGGGCTCTCTCTTCCCGAATTTCTTGCCAGGTGAAGACCCTCGGCAGTGATGTAACAGATCTCACTGTGCAGTATCCCTTAGGCAACCTGAGTTAAAAATAACTTTCCCTTGGATGGTGAGAAGTAGCAGAGATGGGGTAATTTTAACTACAGCTGTTACATCTTGTTCTGAGCCTTCATGTGGAAATCATGAAGTCCTACCCACTTCAAAGTCCTTCCCACTTTTTGCTCTTGGTGATGAGGGCAGTGAGTACCAGCTTTTAGTGACTCCTTACTGACTCCTTATCAGGACAAAGTACAGGGATTGCCCAGTTAAACAGGAGATCCCTTCACAGCCAAAAATTCACACATCTTCAGGAGACCTGCAGCTTCCACATCTTGGTAGAGGTCTGGCCCAGGTTCCCTCCTGGGTCTCAGCCCTGTGGGTCTGGCTGAGACATATCCTGGAGTGGCAGTTTGGAAACAGGACTGCTCTGAAAACAGAAAAGAGGAAAGGAATACTCATGTTCAGGCATTGTTAAACAGCGGAGCACAGGATGTCTTTCCCTCTTAGATTAAATATAACTATTATATAGGTCCTTAACCAAACATAACAGTTGCTCAGTTGCTGAGCAAATCCCTGTCTGTTCTGAAGTTGGACTGAAGCCGAGAGGGCCTTGCTTCAAGGTGTACCTTCAGCTGCTGGTACTTGGAGGGCTGTGGCTCTGAAAAGGAAGCATCTCCAGGAAACAAGAAGGGAATCATAAGCATAATTCACACACCTGATGACACTTCACTGGGAAGGTCCTGCTCAGAATTACTGCATTGGTTTCTCTCCCCTCTTTCCCAACAGTTTTGTAGGACTTGCTGTACAGCCTTGGGGTGCTGTGGACTTAAACTGGTACTTCCCTGTACGAGAGGAAGTGCTGGCCTGGTACCAGCAAAGCAGTAAGCAAGGAGTTCTTCCTCACTGAGCAGGAGTGCAAGAAACAGGAGGTGCCAAGGCCAGGAGCAGCCTGTGCACCTGTCACACAGATGGCCACCCTTTGCTGTCAGCTGCCATCACCTGAGCACCACGACCTTCTCTGGGTGCTGGGTGAAAGGGGTGCTGTGAGTATGCCCTGATGCTGGCAGTCAGAAGGGGCAGCACATCTCCACTCTCAGCTGCAGGGATGGGTGCCTGGAGCAGGCTCAGCACCACCCCTGCCAGCAGTGAGGCTGGTGATGGCAAACATGGGGATGCCAGCTTGGCCTACATTTCTGTGTTTCCACCCCCAACATGCAGAGAGAGACAGGCAGTGGCACAGATGCCATCCTGCAGCTCTCCTGCAACCAGTGAGGCTCAGTGGAGCTGGTTGCCTAACATTTTCTACCTTCCAAAAGGTCTCAGGACCTCAGGGCTTCCAGAAAACCACAAATCAAGCTTATCTGCTTTGTAGCCAGCAGGCAGCTCCCTGTGGTCTGTGGGGAGCGTAGGGGTGAGGAGTCTGGCTAAGGTGTAGGTTGTTATCTTGCAATAATTTTCGCTAACATAGTGTTTTGTTTGTGGTTATTAGAAGATGTCTGTTTGTCAGCATCTGTCCCTGATCACAAATGAGTATTTCTGACTTTCTGGGGCTCTGCCACCGTAAGGAACTGGAAGAGGGAGTGGACCTGGCTACAGTCTCCTCCAGTCATCCTCTCCCTCCCTTCCCTAGCACAAGGTTGTGCAATTATTTGTGTGATGTGGGACACCTTCAGAAAAGCTTGGGAGACCTGTGCCACCACCCACACAAGTCCTGGGGAAACAGCTCTCCCAAAGCAGAGCTGCTCTGGTTTCTCAGCCACGCAGCAAGCAAGTCAGCCCACCCACAGACCAGCTGGGAACTGTGGTGCTAAGGAGCTGTGCCCTGGGAATTGCAGCCTCCCTGCAGCCACCCCAGACAGGTGCAGGCCTCGCCAGGGACTTTGGCCATCCTCCCTTTGCTTGTCTGACAGGCTTCAATGTGCTGGTCCCTGGGGTGTTTGCTCCCCTCACTGCTTACCTCTCCATCAGCAGAGGGCACTGAAGAGAGGGCTTGTCTTTCCCAACAATCGAGTCCCATGAGTTTAGTCTTTTATGTCCAAGGAGGACATAGAAAACTAAAATCCCCTCCTGATCTTGCACAGGCATTCATCCTTGAGCTTTATTTTCCAGCCAGAGTTGCAAGTTGGGAAGCAACCGGATCCTGCTCGCCTCCTCTCCGAGTACCCACACACCAAAACCCCCAGAAAGCTCCTTGCTGGAGCTGGGGGTGAAAGTGTAAATGTTCCCATCCTCGTTTCTTCCCCTGCTGTGAATGTCAGAGCAGTAGCCTAAAAATGCAGTAATATCTGGAGCGATCAGTGGTGGTATTTCTGATTTTGCCTGGAGCAGGATGAACCCTAATTTTTGTGAGATAACGTTGCCACAGAGACTTCCAGCCAGTTTTTCAGGCCTCAGGAGTCTTAAGGATGCTGCCAGAGCATCCAAGCCAGCCCACCCAGAGCTGGGCATTACTAGCACAGAAAGCAGCAGATTTCTGTCATATCCATGAAAACAGGGTGAGTATTTGGTGCTTCCCCTATCTGAAATCTTGGAGGTATTGTGGGAAACTTTACCAGGATCCAATCTACCACACAGTGAAACTGGGGTATTTGTTGTCATGAGACTGAAAGTGTGACTGGTCTGAAGGAGAGACCAGAAAAATTACAGACTGGTTAAGCAAAACTTTGGGTTATTCTTGATGTCTCACCTCTGAATCTGCACTGAGTTTAAAACCAGAGAAAGAACTTACTCCCTGATGGGTCATCAGGACCTTGCCAGTGCCAGCTGGGTTCCCCACCCTGACCATGGCTCAGGATCCTGTTCCAGCCCTGCCTATGGCCGTGCATTCCATCTGGAGTGGGGATGGAGGTCTTCAGCCCCACTGGGTTGGATTCATCCCTGTAGTGCCTGCCTGACCCCTCTCTCCAGTGGGCAGAGGCCATGATCCTGCTCAGGGCAAGAGCAGCACTCTGGGACAAGGCTGATCTGCTCTGATGGGGATGCTCCAGGCATGCTGACACTGCTCACACTCATCCTGCTGCACTTGGCAATGGTCCCACTGGCACCAGGAGGTCAGCACCTCCCTCTTTGTCCTGCTGCTTCTCCCTGTGGAGAGGTCCCTCCTGTCCCCCTGCAGTCTGTGGATGTGGCTGTAGTGGAGGTGCTTTTGGCCGGGTGCTGGCACACAGCAGAGGGTGCTGGAGCAGAGGGAGCTGCTTTCCTCTGGCTGACAGTGCTTTCCCTCAGCTCCTCTGGATGCCACCCTGCTCCTTGCCTCTCCGAGCCTGGGGATCAGCTGTGCTTGGCAGAAACCTTTGCAGATGAGGGAATCACCTCCCACCCCACGGAGACAGGGATTTGCATTCCCTTTGCTGATGTTTTGGGACAGCCCTACCTCTCTGTGTTGTTATCAGGAGTTTCCTGTAGCACTGAGTCCCTCAGCAAGGAGCTCACCTGCTTGGAGCAGCACTTCCCACCAGGAACACTGCCAACCTGCCTGGAAAGCTGGGTTCTGCATGGGAGAGGAGGCCAAACCCCAGCACAACCCAGCCCAGCCCTGCTTGGATTGATACTGCCTGGACAGCATTCCTAGAGATGCAACTCTTCCTCCTCATCCTTTGAGTCCTTCTGAACTCTCTCCTTGTTTCTCAGCTCCTTGGGCTAATTCTCAGCCAGACCAATACACTTCCAGCTGTGTTGTAGGCACTTAGGAGCCAGTGGCTTGGCAGGGTGAGTTGGGCTGGAGGGGCAGCAAGAGGCTCCTGGGCTTTCAAGAGGTTGGTAGATTTTATTTCTGCTGCTATTTCTACAAGAGGGTTTCCTGTGCAGAGCTGGTGCTGTGGGGAGGTGTGGGTGGGTGTTCTGTGGGGCAGCAGGGGATGCTGCAGGATGAGATGGACACACAGGGGTGCCAATGGGGGACAATGTGGCATCTTGAGGAGGTTACAGGGATCTGGCCATAGGATGGCTGTGTGTCCTGCTCTGGCTGCCACTGGAGGGCTGGGGGGGGGGTGTAGTTGGGAGGATAGGCTGTCCCCAAGATGCCAGCCCTGAATTGACCCCCCTGGAGTCCTTCCAGCCACCTGCCATCCGTGCTGTGGCCCAGCTGGGTGTCCTGAGTGCTGGGTGGAGGTGAACAATCGTCCCCAGGCCCTGAAAAGTTCCCTTTCAGCCCTGACAGATGAGAACAAGGGGCCACACATCTGCCAGAGATGATTCAGTGCTGCCTTAAGCACAGGCAGAGCCGAGCCGTGCACCGTGCTGCTGGCCAGGCACGGGCTGGTACCACAGCTCAGGGCTGAGCCCAGCCAGCACCCTGAAAGGCCCTTTGTGGCCCTGGCTGCTGCACTCAGAGCCTGGGCCACAATCCTCACTCCAAGCCTCTTGCTCATGGCTGCATCCTACACACAGATGCCTCTGTGACTTTCTGACCCTCTGCAGTTGTGCAGAGGGTCAGAAAGTTTTCACCACAATAGAAGTCCAGGACAAAATCCACCAGAAATTCCCCTAAGTGAAGTACGAAGCAGGAGCAACATGAATTTTTTGGGGTTTCCTCTAGATGTGGCCACTTTCAAGCTGTGCTGAGCAGAGGGGCTCACATGCCAGTGTCTGGGCTGTGATGCCCTTCCAGGACATGCATCCCATCTGAGTGCCACATGTCCCACTTGGCACTGCGGGTCACCAGCTCTGTTCCTGGCAAAGGCCCATGCCAGAGCTTCACACATGGCCCCCAGGTCTGTGTGCAGGAGCTGACCTGGCTCTGAGTGCCCGCTTACACACAGCTCTGCCCAGCAGCTTTGCTCTGTCCCTCCCTGGAATGGAGTTTGCTGCTAATGCTGCTCCTTGGGAGCAAGTGTGGCCCGAGGCTGGGCTCTGGGCTGTGGCCTGGCATGTACAGGGGGTCACACTGGGGAGACAGGAGTGGGCAAATCTCCTGGTGTCTGAGAACATCAGGCATTTTTCTTTCATGTTCTAAGGAAATGTTGGGACTCTGGAGGACTGCATTTTCTGTCTGCTGTTTCCCCTCTTGTGTAATTCTTTCAGAAAAACATCCAGGCATGTTAACCCCATCCCAGAAATGAAAAAAATGCGGCAGAATTCCCAGCCCAGCTGATTGCCAGATCTCTGAGGAGGCGGGACACATGATACAGCTTGGCATCTCTGGGGGATACCCACCAGGCTAAGCTCCTGCTCCTGGAAAGCACCACTCAGGCACCACTCAGGAAATGGGACTGCCAGGATCACTGAGATATTTTAAATGTGCTTTTTGACAGGATTCATTGGGTTTGATACAGCAGAGAGAAAGGGAATCCACCAGGAAACCACCAGAAAATACCCAGTGCCCCATGGATGCCTGTTAGACTGCAGTGAGTATGAAAGCAGATGAAATTCTTTTAGGGTTGGCTGAAACATTCTTTAGGCTCCACTCTCAGCAGCGCTTTGAGCTGAGCTGGCAGCTTTGATCCCTGAGCAGTTGGGAGCACATGGGAGCTCCTGAGGCACTGCAGTGGTGAGCAGAGGGCAGACAGGGATTTTGCTTTGGCAATGCTGCTATTAGCTCAGTCACAACTGTTCTGGAGGATTTCTGACAGCAAACAGGCAGAGCTGGATTTTAGCCAGCTGGTAACCAGGTGGTGGATGTGTCTTCAGATGTAACTGTATTGGTACACATGCAGCCCTACAGCAGAATTTTTAAAACATCACATTCCTAGAAAGACCCTGATTTTGGAGGGAGTGTGAGTGCCGTCACTGGGAACACCTACAGAAGCGTTTGCAGCAGTCCCTGAGCATCCAGGGGGGAATGCAGGCATGGCTGTTTGGAGATGCTCTTCCCAGCCTGGGGGTCTTTGCAGTCGGGAGCCAGCTGTGAGTCCCCCGGCAGGGGCTGTGACCCCTCTGACAGGCACATCTGTCACCCTGCTACCCCTCTGGGATGAGCCCTTTTGCAGCCTGATTACAGGCCTGGCTGGAAATGCAGGCGGCATAGTTTTGGGGTGAGTCACAGAGGGTTTGGTGGCTTTTCCCTCCCCGCAGCTCCCGGAGCCGAAGCGGGCAGCTGGCAGCGTTGGATCCTGGCCCCAAGGAGCAGATCTGCAGCTCTTTTCTTGTGGAGAGAGGTTTGCACGAGCGCTGAGCAGGCTCAGGGGAAGCAACTAAGAGTGCCAAGTTCCATTGGCACAAGTTCCATCTCCATTCTGGAGAACCTACACAGGGGCGCAAGCTGAACGGATTCACCTTCCCAGCAAAGGTTTTTACATGGGATGTACTGACTGCCTTTACAGAGAGGAGATGCTGCTGCCCCTCAACACAGGGCAGGGAGGGCTGCACCCTCCTCACCCTATTGCAAGAGGTGCTTTTGCTCACCTCAACCCTGGGGGTTCACACAATCTCTGGTGCTCACACAATCCCGGCAGCAACTCGACTCGGGGCTCCCTTGGCAATGGCAAAGCCAGAGGAAGGAGGAATTGCCCTCTTGTCTGTTCCAAAAGGCAGCATGCTGTAAAATTCATTACCCTCAGCTAGTTTTAGCTCTCCTGTAAAATACATTTTGTATCTAATCTTGGTAACACGTCGTCTCTTCGCCACCAGCCTGGCGGCGCGCCTCACTGCGGACGGAGAGAGCCTCGCTGTGGCGGGGAGAGGCGCCCTGCTTGGCAGGCACAGGTGGCACCCTGCTCCTGGAGACACCTTCCAGGATGTTTTGAGCTTTCTTGGCTTGAAGTCACCAGCGCTCGTTTCACAATGCCTGACGCGGCAGGCGAGATGCCGCCGCTCTGGCTCTGCGGGCGGATGGATGTGCCCAGGGATGACGTGCGAGGCTCGGCTTGGGGTCCAGCCCCGGCGCCCACGGCCCGGAGGTACACAGGGGGCTTGCATCCCTTCAGGTCTGTCCTCTAGAATGAGCTGTCGGAGCTGTGTCACACCAGGACACGGTTCGTTTCTCCTTGTGGGCACCTACAACCCGTTTAAATCGATTTGGTCTGCGGAGCGGAGCATCCCTCATGTTCGGGTGCTCTGCTGACCCCGGGTACAGGAAACCTAACAATCTCCCTCTCTTCGCCGAGGGAAGGCAGAAGAAATATTGCTGCTTATGGGGAACCTTTGTTGAGCGAGGACAGACAAGCTCTGATGCCCTATTATGGGCTGATGGATCCAGCAAGGAGGAAGCCAAGCCCCGAGGGGCTGCAGAAGCAGCAGCAGTCTGAGTGCCCGGGGCTCTGGGCTGTGGCCTAGCATGTACAGGGGCATGGCAGCAGCTGCTGCGCCCTCCGCCGCCTCTGCCGCCGGCTCTCCGAGCCCCCTCGCCTGCCCCGAGCTGATCCCAGTCGCAGATTCCTGTTCGGTTCACGGTTTGGTGTAGGGGGAGAGGAGGTTGTAGCATCCGCCTTTCGCTCCCGTTCCTGTTCCAGGATGAGTCACAGTGATGAAGGAGCTGAGCAACAGGCGAGAGGCTAATTCGCCTTGTGACGGTGATTCAGCCCCTGCGGGGCGGCGGCGGCGTGAGCACAGCTATTGTTTCTCCCCGCCAGCTGATGACAAAAGTGTTCTTGCCCCTCTCACTGTAGAGGAAGAAATATGACCGAAGTGATGTGTAAAATAGTGATGAGTGATGTCCCTGCTCCAGGGAGAGGCCTCTGGTTCTCCGCCTGCGCTGCACGCAGGGCTCCGTGCTGTGCCGCGGGACGCTGTTGCTGCACTGGCAGCCCCAGGAGCAGCAAGGCACCCCCGGGCTGAGCTGGCCCGGCGCTCGGGAGGGACAGGGCTGCCTCTGCCGGAGCGTGCACACCGAGCAGCGCCCCAGCTGCTCCTGCGGGGCCATCGGCCAGTCCCTGCAGCTGCGTGTGCCACCCAGCACCCTGGAGACACATCCAGCATCCCCTGCACGCAGGGAGGGGCTGGGCCGCGGCACAGCCGCGCCCTGCGAATGGGACCTGCGATCTGAGCAGTTCTACAGGCTAAAAAATCAGTGAAGTCTGCTAAAGCCTGAGCGCCGTGGCCAGCAGGGAGTGGTTATCCTCTGCTCTTGTCAAACGAGGTTTGGGGGCATCAGGTGAAACTAGCAGAAATATGTTCACTACAATAGACGAGGAAAAACTGGTTTAAAAAATTTGTATTTAAGCTGTCGTCTGTTGCATGGCAGAGAGGCTACAAAAATTTTACAAGGATTCAAAAAATGATTCATTCTATTAAGAGACAATAATGCCTGGTGGTCACTAATTCGAACACTGTGGGAAATGGATTTGTAGAGAATTTTTAAAGCCTGACAGAAGACTCACATAATGTGCATTTGTATGCAAACTTTGAGATAAGAAATGCTGACTTAAAAATGCCATGGAATAGGATGGCCATTGTTGAGAGAGAAATGGAACTAGAAACAAGTTTCAAAGGATGGCCTTACAAATAAGACTAGATACTTTAGAGAAATAGAACTATTAAAGGTGCATTGTAGTAGGACCCACGAGGAGTGATTTTATATGATTGGCTTGAAGGCATTAACAACATGGTGTAGCAAAAGCTGATAGGCCAAGAAACACTTATGTGTTGTAGTTAAGAAATGGTTTCTGATTGTGATGGTGTGAATTGTAACGTCTGTATTGTCTTACCTTTCACATGAGATTGAAGATAGAATAAAAGCTTTTAAAACACCTCTCAGTTGCCCCATCTCTAGGTCAGAAAAAGGGCATAATCCAACAGAATACAACCCTTCAATTAGGAATTCCTTGAACCAAGTGTCAGTAGATGTGGGGGGGGAGATGCAGGAGTCATGTTTGCAAGCTCCCCTGGACATTTACCCTCCCCTTGGCACACACTGGGGAGGGGTTCTGCCAGTCCAACTCACTCTTTCCACATCCCTTTGCTCAACATATGTGTGAAATTTATAGGTTCTTGCATAACTTTAAACAAATGCTCCAAAATCCAGCATGGCAAAATTAATACGAAGCTGAACTGGAAAACCATGAATCATCTTTTACTGACTTTAGCATTTTCTCCTCCCAGTTATTTACATTTTGCTCTTTCTGTACTTGCAATTCAGATGAAGCCCAAGGAGCTGCATGTCAGATTAATGCATGACTGATAACAGCTTCAGGATATTCAGACAGGAGCAATATGTGTATCATTGACAGTGAATATTCATGGGGATAGATCAGCTTGGAGGATTAAAAGCCACATCCTAGAGGGGTGGATATAATGAAAACAGGAATAATCAAGTGAATGAAGCAGAAAAGGTGTAGCCTTACTGGCTTTTTATAGTCACTGTCTCAGAGCCTCCTTCAGCTGCTAATTACTGTTGCCAGAAGATAACAGCTATTAGCAGTGGCTACAGGTCCTGGGCTCTTTGAAGTCCTGAACAATAGACCACAGGAGGTGCTAGGGGACCTTCTTCATCTTCTCCCTAGTCTACACCACCCCTGGGTCATGCAAGCTGCTGAGGGCTGTTTCCACCAGCAGCGTTCCCAGTCACCTTTGATCACAGCCACCCTTGCAATAGCTTCAAGAAAAAGGCTCTTTATTTTGGTGGAATAAAAATATTTTGTTGCCTGATCATATCAAAACAACCCTGAGGAAGGCTGTTCCTGTATCTGCCTGGGCAGGAAGGAGATGCAGACTGTTTTGGGCAGTGCTGAGACCTCACCAGGGAACCTTCCCCCCTCCTGACCACCTAGTTCAGTCTGGTGACAGCAGCACCCCAAGTTTGCCTTGGCCATGACTGTGTGTGAGTGTGAAATAAAGCATCAGGCTCATTGTCAGATCCAACAGGCACAGTGAGATGCAGAGTGCACAGAAGGTCAGCACTTATCTCTCCATTAAACCTACAATCTAAAAATTAAAACCAAAATTGCTCTTTAATTCAAGTGTGTTTTCCTTAATTTCTAGGGACTTGAAGATTCCTCCTGTACACCACAGGAGCCACTGATATGTTTTAATTTCTCCATAAGACAAAAACACCTTTTAACTGTTCACCATGTGGTTTGCTCTAGTTTCACACCATTAAGGGGTTAGAACACACAGCCCTGTTTCCACATACCACATGGGTGCAAGCAGGTGTTTGATTGCCTTGTCCACTGCCAGCTGATTTAATCTGTTTTGTCTCAGGCTTTGCAGCATCAGTAATAAATGATTCACTCTGAACATAGGGTTTTTATGCTTTCCACATGCAGAAACCATGGGAAGAATGGATCTCTTCCTTCCTATGTACCTGGCACTTGCCAAGTACTGCTCAGGACTTTCTGCAGCATTTTTGCACAACCCTTGTTCCAGTCTAGGAGCCTGCACAAGTGCCTTTGCAGATGGAGAGGTTGCTTTGGTCTCTTTGCAGGTGTTCTCTGAATTAGGCAGTTCTTAAAGGGAAGCCAAAACCATCCTCACCTTGGATCACAGAAAATAGGTCAGGAGGAAATTCATGGATCTTCAAATCTGATAGCTTATAATCTCAGGCAACCAGATAATGTAATCACCTTCATAACCAGTGGGATTGCACTCTTCCTTATGTGGAAGCTGCTGCAGTCACCCACGGTTCTGATGGATAGAAACCTTGTTTTAGAAAAAAATGTACCCAAAAGTACAGCCCAAACTTTAGTTGTGGCCATCAATTTGTTCTTGTGGCAGCAGCAGCCTAGGCAGCTGCACTCACTCCCAGCTCCTCCAGTTCCCATTAATATATAATCACTTCTGCTCTCATCTGCTCTTTTGTAAGTGGGGATATGAGATTAGTGGGGTTTTATCTGGGCTCCTGGTTTGCTGTCTGTTTGCCAGCGTGGTGGGTTGACAGCAGCATCATGCTGTGCTGTAAATACCATGGGAGAGAGGGCTCTGCAACAGCTGCAGGTGGAGCTGCCCCATCTTTGTGTAATGGAGACGTGGCAAAAGCTTTCTCCCCCCAAACCCAGTGCTTTACCCCAGCCATGGTAAGGCTGTTCTTCAAAGAGTATCAATACAGATCTCCTGCATGAGCAAATTCATTTTAGACCTTGTTATTTGATTTATTGCCTCTTGTTGTGTCCTGGGCAATGGTAGGAAGCAATTAAACCCCAGTCTTGCTTTCAACTTCAGCAGATTTTGGGTTGTCCTCTGATGTTGCAAGAACTCTGAAATAAGCTCTCTGGCTCTCTAGAAAGTATCTTCCCTGCTCCATATTTAGGGAGGGGTTTGTGCTGTGAGTGTTACCTGATTCCTTAGGGTCTCCTAAACCAAGCCATGAGTTGGAGATTGTACATCTCTGACTCTCTGCCTGCTCTGTGTTCATCCCAAAGACTTTGTGAGGCTGATGGGCTCATCTCCTTTCCAGGACAGGGCTGCCTCTCCCCCAGCAGTGCTGCTGAAGGCCCTGTCTCCCAGGGAGCTCAGCACAGGGAATGCAGCACTCACACTGTGTATGTGCTTCTGTGCAATGTGCAGCTGCAGAGCTGTGTGGTACCGCCAGGGTTGTCCCCCTTCCCTGAGCCTCTTCTGCACCTCCCTGGGCCAGCAGGGGCTCATCCTACCCTGCTCAACCCTGTGGTGCCCCTGGGCCTCCTCCAGTCCCTGTACTGGGGGCTGCCTGTGTTACAGCTCTGCTCCAGTCCTGCTGGGGAAGCAGAGGAGTTAAGGAGGTGCAAAACAATCCAGCCATGGGAGGTACTAATCCCCAGCTACGTAGCCCCAGATCTTGAGAACTTCAGGATAATGCAAACTTTTTGTTGGAAGACACTCACCCACCACAATCTTGACTTTCAAGCTGAATGTACCTCTGTTCAGCCTGGAATGATGTTTTCCTACCCCTCTGATGTGATGCAAGTTCATGCTTCTGCTGGAAATCTTTGCTGTTTGACTTGTGATTCATTGTACAGACTTCTAGCTGTCCAGAACAGCTGTGGTTTGGCCTTTCCTGGTCTAGCAAGCTGAACTACAGGGCTTTCCTTTTGCCTCCAGTGTGATCATCTTCTTGCTTAACCTCTTATTCCCAGCAGTTTCCTACACATACCACTGTAGTTTTAGAGAAAAAGTAATTTTAAATGCTTCCTTCTTGGGATTTGGAAGATTTCTAGTTCTGCCCCAGCATCAGTGTGGCACAACCTCACTTTTTTTCCTTACTCTCATTCATTTGCATGACCAAAAATCCTGGTGTTACTTACTGATTAACTGTCACTCCCCACTGCTCCACCTCTCCATCTGGCCCTGGGCTGTGCAGCTTCTCAGGGCTCCCTCCCCCATGAGCTGGAAGAGGCTGTGTGGATTTTCTTATGCTACTTCTGTGTTTGGACTCGGCTTTCCCTGGGCTGTGCAGCACAGAGCTGCTTGGCTGCTGGTGGTGCTGCAAACTGTCCCTGTGGTCTGGAGCTGCCTGTGATTCTGCTGTGTCAGAGGTTTCCTCACATCCTTATTACTCTGAATTCTCCCTGCTCCTGTTGCTTTGCCAGGAGCCTGCCTTGCCCGAGAAAGCAAGAGGTTTCCCTCTTGTCCTGGGAAGCAGGACAGTGGTGGCCCAGCTCTGTGCTGGGGCTGGCTTGGACATGGACTGGCTGTGACCTGTGAATTAGGTGGATGAGGGCAGGTCTGTGGGTGGGTGTTTGCTGGGAGGTGTTGGGAGGGCTCTGGTCTGTGATGTGTTTTATTGCTGGTCCTTGCAGCTGGGAACTGGGGCAGGAGCTCACCCCTTTGGTAGACCACACCAGTGAGTGTTCCCTTTTTTAAGCCTTTTAATCAAAATCTCTAGATCTTTGTGATTTCTCTGTACTCTGGACTTGTGTTTCAATTTCTGATGAGTTGTATAAGGCGGTTTTTTGCTCAAGTGTTTGAAAGCTTTCAGATGTTGCAAATGCTGCTGCTGCCCCGGTGTGAAGCCCTGCTCTGTGTTGGTGATGGGGAGCACTGCCCCAGGTGTGGGGCTCCAGTGTGGCTCCATCAGAAGTCTGGCTCACAGGAGCATGCCAGGCTGACAGCAAGAAGGATGGGAGGACAGAACTGGGATTCAAAATAACGACAAATTGAAGAACTCTGCAAATCTACACTGTATAGGAATGGACTTGTGAAAACATCAACTTCATTCAGATTTTTGCTGACATAATTTGCTGTCAAATTACTTTTCCTCTTTCTCTCTGCAGTCCTATATTGCTGTAGATGCTGTCCTGCAAGCAGGAGAACCTCTACCTGATGGCAGCACAAGAACTCTCTCTAGGGTATATTGTCGTGGGTGGCCTGTTGTGCAACCACCATGAGGTGTCACAGGTGTTACCTCCTGCACAATTTTTTGTTTTGTTCTTTTTCCTGCCCTGGTGAAGACCCCCATGTGTCCTGATACCGTTTTGGCTTTGTTACAGCTCTCACCCTTCAAAATGCTCTGTTACTTTCAGGTTAGCCATCACCTCCCAGCTCAGTTAATCAGACTCTCATTAGCTTTGGTCCCCTGCTGATTTTCCCACTCTGCTGCTTTAATCCTGCTCTGATCTGACAAGCAAGGCACATGGAAACAGTGGTTAGGATATGCTCTGGAAATAGTTCTGCCCTTTTAAGCCCTTGGTCGTGTTTTTCTCTTTGGTCCTGAAATCTTTCCATATTCCATATGCAGGTTCCACTGTAACCAGCCACCAGAAACCTTCTCATGGAAGCCATTGGTGCTCACATCCTCCACAATGTGTCTTGGGAACCCAGGGGGAAAACCACATTATTCTGACTGCAGGGGAATTGTTTACTGCAGGCAATCCTGTCAGGCGTGCCCAGGAGCTCCTCAACACCCTTGCTGGCAGCTCAAAGATCTTGGCACCTTCCCGTTCCAAAGGAGCTGACAAACATCAGCTCACAACCAGAGCAGAGACAGGGGGTGGCAGATCATCACAGATGGGGCTGGGGGGCAGGAGAGGGGCAGCTGCACTGGGGGAGGTGCTGGGTTAGAGCCCTCAAGGGAGCAGCCTGGGAAGGAGGGAGGGCTGAGTGGAGCACTAATAGAGGCTTAAACTTCACAGGCTTTTTGGATTTTGCAGTTCTGATATTCAGCCAGAGATAAATGTTCATTCACTTGATATCTTGGAAGCTATTGAGAAAAAAATATTATATGGAGTGCTTCTTTGCTTAAAGAATAACTATTGATGTAATAGTGACAAAATTGTTCTATCATCAGCTGACATATACTAGTCAAAATCTGTTACGTGGGGAATCCAGTGATGGTGCCTCTGTGACATGTGGCATCCTGTTCCTGCACATTCATTTTTTTCCCATGCTTTTGAGTTTTCATTCTCTTCAGTATCTGATGTGTGATGTAGGAGAGAAGGGGGAGAAATGAATAAATCAGAATAATGAGTAAGAAAATTTTCTCTACTTGCAATTCAGAGTTTTGAACAGCCTTTTTGATGAAACACAGAATGTATGAGTGCTAGTTGTCAGCAAGGAACAGACAATTACAAAATATTCTTTCCACAGGAAAGGGCCTTGCAGCCTGAGGCAATATTTCCACAGTTTTCCAATGTGTCTGGTCATTTATAACAGGTTTTCTCGGTTTTATGCAGCTGTGGTCTGGCATGCTGTATGACAGGGAAAATTTTCAACTTATGGTTTGCAGACACTGGATTATTAAATAAGTCCTGTGCAGACAGAGTAATGGCTGCCTGTGGGGTTTTTCTGGTTTGGATTTTTTTTTTTTTTTTTTTCTCCCTTCCCTGAGTTGGAACAATTTCTTTCTCAAAACAGCTCTGAATGTCATTGCCTTTTCTAAATGCAGGAGGATTCTGTCCTCTCTGGTGTGTGAAAACATGCAAAGAGTCATTCCACCTCCGCTCCTAGCACGCAGGGCAGGGTGGAAAGGCTCCTGGATTTTGACTTCAGCAGAGATTACATAACTAAATCCTCTAGTCCTTTTTTGTGCCTATTTATGCTTGGGACACTTACCTACTTTCCTCATGTCCTGAAAAGCAGCCCTGCAGAAAGTGGGGCTCTTGTGCTGCAGGTGCAAAGAGCAAAGAGCTGCTGCTTTCTTGTCGTGGTGCTGTGGAGCAGGAGCAGTGCCTGGGCAGGATGGGGCTGCTCCAGCAGCCAAGTGGTGTCTTCAGATCTGATGCTGGCAATGTGCACTGCAAGGGCTGGGCCTGGGACTTCTGCTTCCTAACACTGAGATTTTATTTTACAACTGGCTTAACAGAGCTATCTCTCCTTCTCAGTGCTATAGCCAGCAGAACACAGATGGATGCAGCCTGGCCATGGCCTGGTGGGACCCAAGCTCATAAAAAGGGCAGGTATGATCTGCACAACACTCCAGCCTGCAAGGACAATGTTCTTGTGCAGTGTAACTGCAGCTTCAGAAAATGCCTCATCCTACCAAGAAAGAACCCTAGGCAGTAATACAGAAATAAGAGGTCTTTATTGATCCATAAAGGGGAGCTTACCTGCCAACAGGCTGAGTTTAGCTTGTGCTTTGCCATGACAGGTATTTGCCCCTGATATTTCCCTCCCTCATGTCTGGTTCCTGGACCCCACCTCAAAGTTGCACAGATGTAATAGTTCAAAAGGCTTGTGTGGAAGAAAAATCCAAAGAATTAATAAGGTAGCAGGAATTCCACTAAATCTTTGTACTAAAATTTTTCTTGGGAGTCATGTATTCTTAAACTCATAAAACAACCCTGGATATCACTGGAGCTGATGTCTGTCTCTAGAACTGTCTTGAGCCATGTCCCCACACACTGACCCTCTCCAAGGCCTTGTGTCTTTGCCAGCAGGTTTGGATTTGCAATGGAGGCAGCCCCTACCATCCCTCTACAGTGCCATATTAATATACAGTGAATGGCAAAACTGTGCATTAACAGCACTGAGAATTCAAAACATCCTGAAGGGTGTCCAGTTTCCCCTGGTGTTGGAAAGGGAGTTTCTAGATCAACATCAGTGCTGCTTGTCTGGAGTAAAAAAGGAGCAAGTTAATTATTCTCTGCTTGACACAGAACTGGTTTTGCGTGATTTGCAGAATCTGATCCTTGTCTCCTTAATCAGCCTCTTTTCTCTCTCACCACCCACACAAAGCCTCTCTTCTAGTTCCTGCGTGATGGTACTCGTTATTTACCCCCATTCAAGGTGGCAGGCTCAGAACACTGACATCAGTCTCCTGCCACAGCTGATGGAGGCAGCTCTGTCCTGTGGCACCTGGGGAGAGCAGCCTGTTATCCAGGGGCTGTCCTGACCTGCTGCATGACCACAGGCACTGATGGGCAGCAAGATCTGTCCTTCCATCAGCACAGCAATTGCTGCTGTGCCCAGGGCATTGCTGACTGTTCTGCAGAACACTCTATGGCCAGAGCTGTATGGCCATAGACAGGCAAGAAATAAAGGTAACTGACTTGCAGTCCAGAAGATTTGATTCAAACCTAATCCTGGAAAACCTTTCTGACTCCAGTAGCGACTTCCTTTTATGAAAATTCTTTACAACACCTCAATTGGTCCTCTGTGTGCTCATACCTGAAGGAATGTGTTGGTTTCTGCATAAATATGCACAGGTACAGCAGCAAACAAATTTCAATATGAGTAAGAATAAGATAATACTGTGTATGTGAATTTTTGCTAATGTTATTTTTCAGCCAGGGAGTTATACTGTTGACTATAGCTTGAGTAACCCAGAAAAAAGTCCTTGCTGTGGATTGCAAAAACTCATTTTCCATGAAGAAGCCATGTCAGAGATTTCTAAGAGATAATTTTACAGCTACTTTCTGTACCCAGAACAGCTCAGTAAACCTGTTTTACCCGCAATATAAAGCAGTTCAGCAAATGCATGTCATCTGGAAAACAGTTTTAAGACATGGGATCAGGAGACCAAATTCCAGGAGCAGGAATGCTGATGATCTTGTACCAGGACATTTTGTTGGAAGATCTGTCCCCACCTCTTTGCTTCCTGAAAAGAGATGTGATACTTATGGATTTTTAATAAAGGAAACCCTTGTCCAGATGCTCTGACTTTTTAGGAGAAACCCATCTAATCTGGAAGTCAGATGGGCAAGGGGCTGAGGTGGGCAGTGAACATACAAATGATGCTGCTGTAGGAATGCAGCTGTACAACCTGCTGCTGCTGTTGGCCCTGAAGAGCCAAGGCTGGAAGGGGGAGATGTTTTAGTGTGAAAAAAGATCAGGTTATGCTGACTACGGGGTGAAGCAGTCTTGACTCAGATTTATCGGGTTGGAGACTGCCAGTTGGCACCATCTCCTAATCTGGGTCCCCAGCTAGCTTTGTATACCTCCCTGGTGGTCTCAAAAAGCATCTACTTTCTGAGATGATGAACCCCTGAGCTCCTGTTGGCTTTAAAGGTGGTTGTGTTTTGAGTTTCTTTTTTACTGCTTGTTACACTGACTCATGTTTCAGGTATTATTAGCATGTACTTAAAGGGTATTTTCTAGGTGCTACTTTTAAGATCTGTCCCTCTGAAGCAGTATAATCCTGTTGTGGTTTTTAAAGTCAACTGGTAGAAAAGTTATTGCATGTGCTCATGAGGTCCTTGGCTTTGCTTTGTGTTTCTGGTAGGAGATAAATCAGGAAGTTTTGGTGGTTCAACTCAAAGCTGCTTCTCTACCTGTTCCCTGCTCATATAGACAACAGACCAGAATCAAGTTGTACTGATTATGCCAAGGAATTGCTGCTTCAGACAAAAATTAAAAGGAGAATTGGGGGTATAACTTGAAGTTATTAATGTGAATTTACATATGAAAACTTGTTTTTAATAACTTTCCACATCACAAAAATTTCTCACTGGAGAAATAGGTCACTTGAAAAAATCACCTATTTGAATATTTTTGTGGTTCTCCAGGAGGCTTGCTATTTTGACACTGCAAATATTTTGATGTTAATTCAGCTGGCACTGCAGGGAGTTATAACCATTGTTGAAGTAAGTGCAGAAGAAAGGAAATAGAAGAACAAAGATGCTTTGAAATATGCAATTCTGTGAACACAATTACTAGGGGAGACATGAATATAAAACTAAACTTCTCTATTAAAGTGAGTGTTTATTATTTCTCAAGGTTGTTCTTTTACCCAAAAGAACAAACATGTATCATTTTGCTACCCAGATGTTTCCAGAGGTCTCTGTCGAGGTCATTCCTGCTGAGTGCAAGGCAAGTGATGCAGGGAATTAATGGGCAGCAGAACAGAGAAATGCTGTGGTGTTGCAGGGGAGGATGATGACCCAGGACACCCTTGCTCTGCCCCAAACGCTGCACGTGCATCTCCCTGCTGCCTCCTGAAAAGAACAGCAAATTATCCTTGCCTGAGAAGTGTTTATGTAATTGCTACTCTAAGTGAAAGAAATCTCATCATGGATTTAGAACCAAAATTGTAATTTCCAGTTTCCCCCTGCCTTAGCCTTGTGTCAGAAAGGTTCAGGCCTGTTTGGGGAGCAGGTGACCAGATTGCTTTGGTTTCTGGTTGTTGCTGCAATAATGCTCATCTTCCCCTGCTCAAATCCTGTCCCCAGGGAGTCCAGATGGAGCAGGTGGGACCCTCCAGCCCTTGATCCATGACAGGCAGCAACAAGTACACTACAGAAATGCAGATAGGACTTTTTTTCCCTGTAGAAGCTTTTTGGCATGCCTGAGCTCCCCTTTGCCTTTGAATCCAAGGACTGCTCCTGAAGGGTGGGTGCTGCTCTGCAGTGATGGGTGGGACAGGGGTGTCTCTCCTCTGGTATGTCCCTGGCTGTCCAGCTACCACTTTATCAACACTGATTGTAGTGTCCCTGGTGGGTTCTTCTGATGAAGAACTGCTGCAACCTTTCCAAAAATTGTTGTTTCCCCAGCTGTTTGGCAGTTTCACTGGGACTGTGAAGGATGGAGACTGCTAACCTGTAGGAACTGGGGCATTACCAAGAGACAGGATTTGGGAGGTAGAAAAGTTGCCCCAGATTGCTGGGTTTATAGCCTGTGAACAGCATTCATTTATGGATTTCACTATGACTTCATTCTTTTGCCTGGGAGAGCTGAAGCTGAGTGGTATCATGAGTAGCTCTGTCAGATGTGGAGAGTTTGGGGAGACACAGCTTGGGGTTGTTGCTTGAACTGAAGGGCTTGAAGGCATGAAATAACTGAGAAGCAAGTCCTACAGGCACAGAGAGGTGGTGGCCAAAGCTTCCTCTGGTGATCTGTCCCACCACAATGGCAAAATGTCCTGGTGCTCAGACCCTGTGGATAATCTCTCATCAGCTTCATGAACTGAACGCAGCCTCTCCATTTATGTCCTGTGCCATCAAGAGCTGAAGAAACCTGGTGTGGGCAGCACAAGGGAAGGCTGGGGAAAGCTCAGCTCTCCTTCCTGAGCGTGGTGGTGGTGCCAGTATTGCTACCCAGGCTTGCTGAGAGCTTGCTGAGCTGCAGATACAGAGGACTCATCGTTGTAGGAGCAGTGCAAGAGCTCTTTGCTACCTTGACAAAAACCACGCTGGCTGAGCAGTACTTGGTGTCCTTGGGGCTGTCTAATAGAGCAGAGGTGCTGATTTTTTCACTGTTATTATTAACAGTGAATTATAGTGTTCAGCCTCTGGAAGGACTAGAGTTGGTGGAGCAAAAACCCAAGGGATTAGTGCTCCTACTCTCACTGTGACACTGCTGGGATGGGTGTAGAACCATGTGGGGGCACCCAGAATGGAATCAAATCCCTTTCTGAATATTTTTTGTAGAACTGTGCTTTTCTGCTCAGTTCTCTAATTCTGAATTACAAAGGCACAGTCATGACTGACTACACTTCTAAATATTGTGATAGTAAAAGTCTTTGCTACTGCTGGCCTAACACAAAGCACTGCACCACTAGCAGGCAGCAGCAGCTTTAAATGAGCTCTGCAGACTCAAGATGATGGCTCCAAAGAGGATATATCTTTAGGATGAGGGCTGGACAGTCTGTATGACCAGATTAGTTAAATAGTGATGGGGAAATGGCTGGTGAATATCTGCAGAAGCTGTGAGGGAGAAGGACTAGGTGGGTAAACATGTTGGGAAGTCTGGTCTCTGAAGGAGACGCAGAGATCTCTGCACAGTTCCCACAGTTGTTTCAAACCAAGGATTTTTAATTTTCTGGCTATGCAATTAGACTTGCTGTGAAGCCTCAGCAATAGATATTTTACTGTGTCCCTTAGGAACATTAGTTCATTAGTTAATTAGTTTACAATTTTAATTAAAATTGTGCTGCTTAATTTCTTTGAACTGTACTGACTTCAGTGGCATGGTGCCATTATCTCAGAGAACAAAAGGACACACCTGATGCTGGCTGGCTCTCACCATTGCTGTGTGCAGTCCCTAGGGAAAACCAGGAGGTCCAGGCACTTTTACTCCTTACAGGCACATGGTGTTTCTGGAAACATTTCCCTGACACATGGCAATTTCACCTTCTGCACCCAGCCAAGGCACCCTCGGGTCCCAGTGCTTTTCCCACCCTTGCTGAAGAAGTCGTGGACTTCCTCAGTGCTTCAGAACTCTGGACATGTCTCCAGTGGTGAGGAGGCAGGTTGGAGATGCAAGGGGCAGAATGACAGGCTCGGTTTGTGCAATCTCACAGCATGTTGCTGGCTGTGGAGATGGGAGAGGAAAAGAAGATGTGGGTAAAGGACCTCCTCTACACCTTAACTGGCAGTGCCTGGCTGGTACTCAGCCATGTCTATCACAGCCTTTGCTGGAGTTTAACAGGGCAGAGATGTATTAAGTGCTCTGCAGAGCCTGAACAATGCAATTACCCTCCAAGTGAGGCAAGAGTTTGTGCCAAGAGATTTTTATCTTCCATGAATGAGCTGGAGAGTGAAGGGCTCCTGGCTTTTATGAAAGGCAGGAAACTCCAAATCTCCAACTACTGTTTTATGAGCCAAGAGATTTGACCACCATGAAGCAATGTCTGTGTCATTAACTTGGCCAGACAGCCAGAATATGTCAGGACAAGGGTGGTGACTAACGCTGCTAGAAATGCTCCTGAATTACTTGTAAACTGCTGCTCCTGGAGCACCTGCTGTCACCAAGGGTCTGTTCCTGGCAGCACCAGAGCACCTCTGCCAGCTCTCAGCTCCTCCTGGCAGTGCTGCAGGTACCGTGGCCCTACAAGCACTTTGGCACAGTCTGAAGTGAAGCTCCACAGGTGGAGAGAAGCAGGCAGCAAGAGAGGAGTGGTGTTTCTAAGGAACAAGGGACTTTGCTGGTGTGGGTGTCTAACTGCACCCATTATCCTGCCTTGTCTGCTGCTCTTCACAAGTGAATCCCTTTTGATCTGGAAACGAATTTGTCTTCTTGCCCTGCTGTCCCAGAGGTGGGCAGGCTGCTGCTGCACCCCAGCCAGCCTGGCCACTGCTGCTCTTGGTGGCTGAAGTAACTGTTCCCTCTCTTGTGCCTGTTCTCTGGTGTGTTCTACAGAGGAATGAGGTCTCCCCTGTTGTATTTTGCAGAACTATCTCACCATTTAGTCCTTGCTGGAGCAGGCTGGTTTCCTGGTGGTGTGCCCTTTCATGTCTGTTGAAATTAATCCAGCTCTCCTGAATGTGGGCGGCAAGAGCAAACTTCCCTTGTGCCAGAGAGACAAACCACATATCAGACTTGATGTCAGACCCTTATGGACCTGGGAGAGTGCTTCCTCTTCAGGCTCATCCTGCCTCTCTCAACACTTGTTTCTGTTTCCTCTCTTGTAGCCAGTTCCTTTTTGTTCCTTGTCTTTTAACAGAAGCATCTCCAGTTTGTTAATCCCCGTTTGATGGCATGTCAGCTGCTTCTCTGAAGTCCAAAGGGATGAGCTCCAAGTCTTCATTAGACTTTCAAAGGAAGAAACAACAAAGTCTGACAAAATTCCTCTTTGCAAACTCCCCATTTATTGCTACTGTGTTCTTCATTACCTTGTACTATTTCAAAATTTGTTTTAAGATCTGGCTTTCTACTGCAATTATACTACCAAGCCTCAACCTTTCCTTATCACTTCTCCCTTCTTAAGAGCAGATACTGTTTTGCATTTCCCTAGTCACATCCTAATGTCCCAAATGTGCTCAAAGCCTGCTATTTCTGCAGCCTCTTATGTCAGTCCACTCCAGTATCCAAAACTACGGGTTTTTTTCCCTTTGAAAATGGGCTGGAAAACGGTGAATTAGTGTTTATCACATTATCCATCTTGCTTCTTGCATAATATCCAACATTATTGGTTTTATATTGAAAAGCAAGGCAAAGAGTTAACTTGGCTTGGGGCCATCCTGAGATTAGCATTTACCCCATTTTCTCTGTAGAAAGACCCTCCCTTCTCCTTCCTTTGATCTACTTTTTCTCATGTAGCTGACTAAACTTGTCTGTTTGTGTAATACCTCCTGTGAGGTGTCATTTGGTCTGAGGATTGCCGGAGGTGATAACCAGATGCTTTTGACCCGCTGTGCGTATTGGTGCCTCTGCTCTTATTCCCCATTCCACTGTGAATTTCTGCATGCTGCAACTACTCTTCTAAGGTGGTTAAGCGAGCCTTTGGCTGCTGTGCTGCTTCAGACCCTTTACCTCTTTTGCATAAGATGCAAGTACCACAGCACCTCAATAGCTTTTCTTCCACTTTTGGTCCTGATTTCCTCAGCTTAGCTGATTTCTCATTTCCTAGAAATGTTCCATTTGCCTTTTGGAATTGGGAATTTGGGATCATGTTTCTTAGAGGTTTGTTGTAAATTAGTGTGTGCTCAATCAATAATAATTTATTGTTATCCACTGCCTTTTCACAAGCTCTGCCAGCATATGCTGGAGCACCCATCACCACGTGAAGGGTTCCATGTATGCCGTGGCACTGCAGACTCCTGTCTCTGGGTCTCTGCCTCCCTTTGCTCTGTAATCATACTCACCTTTGTCTCTGCTTCAGAGGCAGATAAATCTCTGCTCTCCTGTTCACTGGCTGATGACTGCTTAACTCCTTGGCTCTCCTGCCTCTATCAGCCCTGCCCTTTCAGCCGGGGCTCAGCAGTTCATGGTCCACCGGCTGGGAGAGAAGCTTAAAGAGGAAAAGGCCCATTCATGCGGATCAGGTGATGGTGCACTCCTGCAAAGCCTTGCCTGCGGAACAAAGCATTTTTGGGGTTTGCCAAGTTGCCTCTAAGGATGCAAAAGCCACCTCCTGTGCAATTCCTTCCCTTAACAGAGGGAATTCGAACCTCCCCACACAGCCATGTGGTGCCTGCGATTATATGGGCACAGTGCAACCTTCGTGGCTTCTGTGCCCTTGGAGGAACTGGCAGAGAGGATCACAGCTGGTTTTAGCTTCCTTTCTGTCAGCTTTAGCTAAAAATTAATAGCACACAAGCTTCCTCCGTACCCTCAAACTTAGACAGCCAAAGCTGCACTGCCCTGTTACAGTTTGCAGATATTCACATTCTGGTTAATAATATAATTGAGATGTTTCCAGTGATTTAAAAGGCTTCTGACTAAGCTCTTGGCATAAAGAGGAAAAAGTGAAAGCCAGAGTCAGGGGGAATCAAGAATTCAACAGAAGCCTTTGAACCAGCTTTTGATTTACATATGAATAACGCTGATCTGCAAAGGGAATTGTGTCCAGTCATCCCCAACAGAGGCGCCAGGCAGGAGCTGGTTCCATGCTGGGAGTCTCCCCCAGTTCCTACTAGGATTATTTTCTCCACCATGCTTTTGTGACTGTGCACTTCTACCTACTTACCCAGGATCTCACACAGATATGAATTCCATTGATCTCAGGGGAAGTGAACCACAGAGTCCAGAGTGACTGTGGTATGTAGAACAGGGATAGATGTGTAGTGCTGGAGCTCTAGGAGGTGTCACATGCTGAGGGAGAAGCAGTCAGCAAGCAAGGTGTTAAAGTGCCTCAGTGTCTGTGCTGGTTGCCGGCAGGGACATCTGCTCTGCTGCCAGGCAGTGCCTCCGTGCTGGGTGCTGACCCTGTGACTTGCATCAGCTCCTTGCGTGGCTTCTTGACAGTTCTGCTCCTGAAGGTGTTGGAGATGAAGGATTTTGAGGGTTTTTACTTACAGGAGGCACTCGAGCACAACGTACAGCCTATAAACTGCTTAGAAGCCTCTAAGCTTTACTTACCGTTCCTTCTGGGGTAACCAGCGTCATGTGCCAATCTGACTAATGCTTTTTAAAATGCACTAGATTAAAGGTGAATGTTTTGTTTTGGATTTAGCATTGGAATTGACAGAATTTCTCATTGCTGTTCACTTACAGCTCGTCAGGGATGATGATGAACATTTCCTCTTCCTGAACTCTGCCAGTCATCCCTGAACGTGACAACAGCAGTTCAGTGATTTCATCCCTGCCCTTTTTGCACACATCCATAAAACACACCTGCATGCTGTCACCCCAGCTTCACACTACTTGAGACTATATTAGCAAGTCAAACCTTGAATTTTCTTATCTAGGTGTTCTGGCTTTTTGTATTTCTATTTTTTTCTGAATGTCAGCGTGCACAGGTTGATGATCCATCCCTAAAGGGATTCTGCAGCTGCATACCTTCACTCCCAGCTGCACTAATGTTAGCAGTGACTGTAACTGAGGCTGAAACTGTACTTTAATTCCCACAGGAGCTGTGCAAACCTTGTTTTTATCTGGGTGTCGCTCCCAGATCCCTCTGATTGTGTAGAAGGTAGCAACCAGTGCTTTCAGACTACATCAGGACCCTTCCTACTCACTTGGCTTCTTTCCTTTCTGGTGGTCACTGTTCCCTGTGTTTTACTACTTCAAAACTTACCTTTTCCAATTGCTCCAAAATATTTTCAGCACCAATAGCTTTTAACTGAACAAGACTTTAATTTGGGATTTCTTGCTTTGGTTGCAGGGAAAAGAAGGGAGGTATTTTTACTTATGAGCACTCTGCTCTCTGTGCCTGCAGTACTCTGCAGGACACCTCATTCCTGTCTTGCTGGAGCTGGTTTAGACCAACCTTACATTCACAGCATTTATATTTAATCTGCTGTCCAGATCTAGTGCTTCTGAGCCACTTCAGTCCACGCGCCTCCTTCTCCTTCCTATTTTGGGCTCCTGGGCGCTTTGACGCTTCTTCTGTGTAGCTCAGCCTTCCAAGCTTCAGCTTACGTGAAATCCCCAAGACAGCCAGCTTATGTCACCATCATCCATCAGGGGCAGCCACAAAGAAATCTGCAGCTCAGTAGAGCTGCTCTTGCTCCCATTCCTCTGGAAAGGGACAATGTAAGCTCAGGGAGAAGGCAGGCATGCTCCAGAGCATGTGGTGTTATGACATTTGAATCAAAGAAAATAATGTAAAACTCATTTGCTACAAACCCCACCTTTGAGTATATGAGTGTTATATAAAGCAATAATTTACTGTGGTGTTAGAATAAAGAACTGTCCAACATCCTGTACAGATATGATGGTTCTTCTCTCAGCAATAGGAAATGTCTTTGTTCACAAGATGAGGTGAAAGAGAACTTGTCGAGCTTGCCTGAGCATATGTCCAAGGTATCAAACCCACAAACAATGTATGTCTCCTGCCCTGTTTTGGTGCAGCCTAGATTTATCCCATTCCCTCTTTTTGGCAGAGCTATTGAGGCTCAAAGTGAGGCATTGCAGCTCTTTCTCTTGCTCTGCCAGAATTTTGAAGGGTGTCACCGAGAAAGTTGTTTTGCAGAAAGGCTGGAAACTTGTGTCCAGCTACAAATGAACTGTCCCTGCCCTGGAGAATACTTGGGGCACTGTGTTCAGATCTTGAGCATTAATTCAATGGAGCTCACGTGGCTCTGCTGCTGGCCTGCTGGGTGACCTTGCTCAAGTCACTTTGCCACTCAGGTCACCTCTTTCCTGCTCCCTGCCCTGCCAACATACAGGGACAGGACTGCTCCTGCAGTACAGATGAGAGACAACCCAGAGGTTCAGCAGCACCACGGGCTCCTCAGCAGGTGCCAAGAGCAGGGTACAGTACAGCAGCTCTTCTGCCTGCACTGCCCAGAGCAGCAGGGCCCTGGCCTTTGTGAGAGCAAGCTGCCTCTGCAGAAGATCTGATGGAATGTAACACCTCCTGTTAGTAATCAAGTAGCTGTTTCTGTCTCTCCAACCCTCCTGGCCCCTACCAGACGTGCATCCTATTTGTTTTTTAAACAGCCTCATACCATGCTGTTCAATAATGTGAGAATTTTGTGCTTGAGGAGCTCGATGCAGCACTACTCTCTTAAATGGCTGCTGTCCTGTGTTGCAAATTAACAAGATTGCACTGAGTTTGTAATGAACAGCAATTAACTTGATACAGAGGTTGCAAGAGAAATCTTTTGCCCACATCCCAGGCTCCTCTGATCTTTTTTGCAGCACCCAAAGCCATAGTACCAATGCCTTGCACAGACACACAGAGCTCTTTTCTGTGCAGCAACAGGGTTTGGGATGTCTGCAGAGCTCTGTCCCCCAAGCCAAAGCCACCACTGGGGAGTGCAGAAGACAGCCCAGAGTTTCTGGTGTCCCACAGACTCCTGCTCTGTGTCCTGCCATTGGTGCATGCGTGACCCCCATGCCAGGCTGCCCAGCTGGAAGCTGAGTGCCTACTGCACTGCTCCCAGTAGCAGTGAGGTGCAGGCCAGCCTGAACTCCCCACAGATCCCACAGCAAGGATCACAGCATGCCCACTGCCTTTTACCCCAACCTGGTGTTTCTCTCACTTTTCCTCAAGATGGAAAGAGCACCTGGAAGCACCTAGAGCACCTGTACCTGCATCCAGGGACCTACTAAACTCCAGTCAAACTTTCTTTTAAAAACGTCTGACATCCCTTCTGACCATCCACTTCTGCCCTTCCTGGGCTGTGCTGCTGTAGTGAAACCCCTCCAGTAGATCCACATTGGCCTGAGAAGGTCTCTGACCCCTGGGATGATGAAGCATGCCAGGTTGTTGCTTAGGGAGTGTGCCATCCCTGGAGCAGAGCTCAGTGCTCTGCCCTTCCAGGGAAGGCAGGGATCCAGCTGACCAGCCAGCTGCTTGTGCACATAATTGCAGTATCAGTGAGATAGAATTAGATTACGTTTATTTCATGATCAGTTATGTTCAAGCTCTTACACGGACATCTTTACTATGTTAAATTAAAATTAATTGCTTTTTCTGGGAAAAGATTAACATCTAAAAGCTACATAAGACTTTCAGGACTTATCTATTTAGTGGTGCTTGATTTGCTTCTACGAGGCTTGATCTTGCCAAGTCAAGAATGAAACATAAAGTGCATTCACTAGAGGTGAACTGGATGTATCACCTGAGTTTGTACCCAATGTGTGAACATTGCTGGTAATTGCCTGCTTTGTTTTTGCTGGTATGCCTGAACTGTCCTGGATATAAACTAGCTCAGATGATTGATGACAAGGACATCTGTGATGTGCCTGAGAAGGGCAGCCAGGAGGCAGCTCCTTTTGGGGCAGGGCAAGGGGTAATACATGGCATAGTATCTCTTTCCCACATCAGAAGTGCTTCTGCCAATGAGTATTTCCCTCATCCCTCCCTGCCCACGAGAGAGACAGGTCATGTCCAAGCACATCGAGCAGATTTCTCAAATGTGAGAAAATATCTCCATTTTAACCTTAATTGTCCTGAAATTTCGAGGTTTTAAGGTGTCATAGTTAGGTGTCCAGGTAGCTGGAAGAGAGACCCTCTAATCCATGTTCTCTACATCCACTAACTAAAAGATGGAGCAGCAATGCTCTGAATGACTCTTGCTCCTGCAGTGGCCAACAGGATATAGTGGATTGGCATCCTAATCAGCTTCTGAACATGGGGCTCACTATTCAGTGTCTGTACTTTTCAAATAGCTTTTGGAAGTAGATTTTCATGGCTGATCACAGTTTTTGTAGCCTGTTCTCCCTCTGCTGTCTTCCTGCCTGTTCCCATATTAGCATAGATATTTTGACAACCCAGAGACCGGTGTTTTATTTCCGTCATTCCAGTTTTTCTCATGTATTATTAGATCAAGATGGTTGTCTCTGTCTCTTTTATTTCACTGAATCTGCTATAATGTAAAAGCAGCACTCACCTCCTCTACAAATGTTTATCAGGAAAATTCTCACCCCCAAAACAGGGTATAACTTTATGCTGTGTTTCCTCCACTTTGGTGAAAAGGGGTTTTTCACTTCAAAAGCCACAGTGGTGGACATGCCCTGGGTCAAATGCCACAGAGTGATTATCTCTTTAAGCACAGATCTCAAAAGGTGATTTGCATCCCACTACACAGGCTTTCCCCAAGCTTTTCATAGTTTGGGGCAGAACAGGCCCCATTTTTGTGAGAGTTTTCTTTGGAGACGTATTCCCAGGACCTGTGCTGTGCACAGAAGGTGTGAGCCCAGCTCTGCAGCAGATCAAGTTTGCTGTGAGCTTACGTAAGGATGTCCCATCTCCTCAATACCATTAGATCCAAGGCAGGACGCAAGCCTCTTGTCCCCAGGTACCTTTGGCTGACAAAATAAACATGAATTCATTCTGGTTTTCTCACCTCTCTCCTGCTCATGTCAGAGGTGAGACTGAAGCTGTAGGAGCAAATGCACCCTGTCCACCAGATTTTGTGTTGCATTGATACTGACTGCTAACTAAAAATAGTCTCCTTTTGAGTGTCCTAACAGTAGCTGCTATTTAATCCCTCCATTTCAGTTTCTTTTTGGGCTCCAGAGTGGGGGAAGAATTTGCTGTAGGAAGAATATTGGGAAAAAGATCCACTCTTTTTCTTCAATTTTCTTTTGACTTGGTGAAAATGAATGACAGGCTGCAGGTGTCAATACGACATTCACACACATTCTTACACACACTCAGACACACTTTTACACAATCACACACACTCTTACACACTTACACACAAACATTCACACTTTCAGTTGTCAAGGGTCTGCCCTGGCTCACACTCCTTGTGTAAAGTCACAAAATCCACAAAGTCTCTGTTTTACCTCCTTGTTCCTTTCCCCTGAAGGAAAACAACCTTGTAAATTCCTGTGGCTCTTGGGAGAGGTGGGAGGTGGGTATTGACTTCCCTGGTGATGTAGCTGCTTTTCATACTTCCCTCATCCTCAGCAGACACTAGGTCTGTACTGCATAGTGCCAGAAGTGACAACTGCAGCATGTCCCTTCTTGGACTGGAGGAGTTCACCTGAATGGTTCACAATAGTATTTCACAGCACATTTACACACAGCTAAGCAGGTACAGCTCCTTTGGCTCTGCGGGGTAGGTATCTTGTCCTGATTCCAAACTTGGCCGTGCATTTTTAAACATTATTAGAGTTCAGATGAAATTGCTTCCAGCTGCTTTCACAAAGCCTAAATATTGCCAGGATCCCATATAATGTTCCTTTTCTGCCAGATTGTGGCCTCCTATAGAGAGGTCTTCAAAAACCAGTATCAACAAAATCAAATTATTTTGGAATATAATTACCTCTCACCCGTTTAAATTTCATTGTGTTCCAAAGAGTTTCCTGTAAATAGATCCCACTCTTTAAAGGAGCCATGCTATTCTGCAGTGCTGGTGGGAGCCAGCCCTGACCAGGCTCCCCTGCATTAGCAGTTCTTGGACAGACAGTGCCTAAGTAGCTTGTTATGCGATAAAACGTCACATTTCTTCTCCCCAGCACTGCTTGTGCTGCTATTCAGCTCCTGCAGGAACCATATGGCTTCCAGAAGCCTACCCACATACCTGTACGTGCCTACGCAGCCCATGAGTCACATTCACTGTTTGGATGCCCCTTGAGTCATCTGAAAATCTGTGAAACTTCCATGTCTCTTTTCCATGCAATCTCTTAAGAACTTTAGACAGTTATGTATCAGGATTTACATATGTATCTTTCTTTCTAATCTGTTTTTAGTTTCATGGGTGGTAATACACTGGCACTTCTTATTTTGAAGGAAATTGAATCTTGACGAGAGCAGAGCACTGGCTGCAGCTGTCTGGGGATGGGATTAAACTGAAAAAGTGAGACCCTTTTGAAAGAAGGGCTTTGGGAGCAGGAAGTGCAATACCCTTGGGCTTCTACCCTTTTTTCTGCTCTGACAGGGCCACACCTGATCATTGCTGACCCTTGGTGTATTTCTGTGTCCAAAGACAGCTGCAGTGCTGCCCTCAGTGGGATGTGAGTGCTTTGGGAGCCCCTGACAAGACTTTGCAGCACTAAGGGGTGGCAGAGATGGAGCACACTTGGGTCACTCAGGGCTTTCTGGGGACTGACCCAGGGCAGCAGGGCTTGGGGTACCTGTTTGTCTTCATGCTCTTTCAGCTCCTCAGCTGCAGGGACTCCAGCCTCAGACAAGTCTATCTGCCCTTTATCAATCTCATGACAAGATAATTTTGCTGCCTCAGGACAGCACAGGTGATGTGTAAACTTTGCCTGTTGCTTTTGCTGATCAAGTAGAGAAAAGACAGTTCTTTCTTTTCCCTCTATGATGGGCCAGCACTATATGAAGATGAACTATAGCCCAAATTAAAAACAGCAGCCCCCAGGTTTGCTGCAGCAGCATAGAATGATGTAACCAGCCTGCCAGAAACAGCTTCTTTTGCAGCTGTACCCCAAATGCAGGCAGTGTTGGGTGCTTAACAGAATAATCTCACAAGCAGTTGAAGGGGAAGGAATGTGTAGATTGTTCTGCCGTGGAGTGTGTGAGTTGACTGTTTACATTAAAAACATCTATGTCTCCTCATAAGCATTCTGCAACCAAAGGGTGATTCTGTGGCCTTCTAGAGCCAGAAGAATTGTCAGAAGTTCATATGAGTTTTGTACAGCTGCAAGTAGCAGTGTGAGTGTAGAGAACTTCTTGTTGTAATTTAGCTTAGTAAAAATGCCAATTATGTTCATTAGAGCAAACAATCAGGCCACTTCGCCCTCTGTGAGAGAGTGTGCTGCTTTATTCACCCACCCCAAAATGCTGCTCAGTACAGGCAGGGATGTTCCTACTGTTTCTGTTCTGTTGAGAAGCATGTGTGACCTGGAAAGCTGCAAATGAGCACAAGAGAGCTTTGCTAATTTATACCCCTCCCACTCTTCATTCTGACTGGTACTGTTTAAAAAAAAAAAAAATCACTCTGTAGAATGACAAAAGAACCCCTACCAACAAACCCATGATATTTTCAAAAAGTGATAGTAAACCTGGCTTACTTGCTGTATAGTGTTTAGTCAAACAATGCTGGTAAATAAGAGTTTTAATACTATTTCAGTGAGCTACAAGGTGTATATATACTGGTATAAAGTGCATGCAGCATGTATACATATACACATGTGTATGTATGCAAAATGTAGGAGGTAGGTTCTGTAGAAATAGATCAGGAATGTGAAGAGCAGAGCTAAAGGAACATGAGAGGACAGGAGAGCTTCAAGAGAAGGCTTCACTGAAAGCTGCTTCAGTGCAGAGGGTTCTGGGGGGGTGAACCCTTAACATAGCACTGCTGGGGAGCAGCTCTGCCTGCAGATGGAAACTCACCACTGAATAGGCAGCTGCTTGAAATACTGGCAGCAACGTGCTAGCTAATAAGAGGAGGAAGAAGAAGAGATAAAATTTCCTATCTGAATGTATGTTTTTGCACAAGCAACAGAAATGAGCTGAGTGGTTGGTTGTAGGAAGGTTTGCTCTGCAAGTGCTGCTGGAGGGATCAGTATAACAGATCTAAGCCCACGTAATGTACTCCTTAGTGAGAAGAAGAAAGTTTAGAGGTTGTTTCTGGCAGAGTCTGTTACTGCTTACAGCAAAAGGAATCCTCTGGTAGATGCTTATGTCCCTGGAAGCCTCTGGCAGTTCCCAAGGGCTCCTGCTGCCCTGTCAGCCCCGGGGGCAGCTCTCTGTAAGACACCACATCACATTACCTGCGGCCCTGCCCCAGCTGTTCCCATTCCTCAGGGGCATTTCTGAACCTGCCTCTTGTTCAGCCCGAGAGAGCTTAACTGATCTTGGCTATTTAGGGGAGCTTGGTCTCCAGCTGAGCCTCTCAGTAACTCCCAGGGAATGGTGGTGTCTCCTTACAGTTTTCCAGGATGAAGAGGCCACCAGGAGCAGTGAGCTTGAGATAGAAATAATAAGGCTGGGCACTCTGGATCCCTGCTGGCTTGTGCTACTCTATCAACAGACTAGCAGGAACTCGTTTGCCCTTCCCAAATACCACCTCATCTTTCCCTCTAGCTGAGTGCTGTTCCTCAAATGGCCCGTGGATCTCTGGTGTACTAAGAAACCAAAGCTATTGTTTAATGAGCCTAGAGATGACTCCTCAGGTCAGCACAGATATTAAAAAAGATTTTAGGGGTCTGTAAAATGAAAACCAGTGTCCTGCTTTCAATATATATCACTGCTGAAACCATCATGGACACCAAGGCTGCTGATTTCACTCTGACTGTGGTGATTGTGGAGTGATTTCCCTGGCTTCAGCAGAGATGCTTTTGTGAGGCATTGGACTCTGGCTGCCTGGGCCTGAAGTCTGCTTTCCCCTGCAGCCACCAGCAATGAAATGGAGTTGGTCCATGTGTGGGATGGTAAAATCTGCGGGGGAGTGTTACGTTTTCCACATTTTCAAAAGTACTTTCCACCCATCCGAAGAGTTTACAGAAATAACCTGCTTCAAATTTAAAGAAAAAAGAAGCAAGTGTTTGTATTGTGTGGAAAAGTTAAACTCCCTGGGGGCTAGACCACAGAGCTTACTTACTATGCTGCTTGGGCAGTGAAATCTGTGAAGCAGCGTGGGTCAGGAAGGGCTGAGGGCTGGATCTCCTCTGTCCCCTCCCTGGTGTGGCTGCAGCCAGCAGGATGCTGTGGCCCAGCATGGACAGCACTGTGCTGGGAAGTCAGGGCAGTGAGCAGCAGCAGAACTGAACGCTTCTTGACTAATTGCAGAAACTCCAAGAAGCTCACATAAGGAATCAAGTGAGAGCTGAGGTTGCTTTATACTCACACAACGTTGCTTTGATGCTTTCAGTTCTGTGGGCCTATATATAAAACAAACACAATGGGTATCTAGCAGCTAATTCTAGCCACAGATATAAAAATTAGCACACCTCAGTTGCTAATTCCTTGAAGGTATGAGCTGCTTCTGATGTAAATGTGAGCATGTGGCTTGCTCTGCAGAGACTAGCCACAAAATGTTCATTTTTAGTTACATTTAGCCAAGCAGACAGAAATAAAATCCACAGAGGCAAAGATGCATCAGAAATTCACTGGAACTACACTGAAGTTGTACCCTGCATAAATAGCCTTAGCAAACAATAATTAACACAGCCAGCATGTTTCATTGTATTGTTAAAGAGAGTAGAAACAGAGAGAATCCTTTCTGAATTCTAATATAATGCCATACATAATGATAAGGTTTTCTTTCTTTGGACTGCTAGTTTTGTTTTCCATGATGGAATGTCTTCAGAGAGTTTAAATGAACTCTTTGCAATGAAATTGGATGCTTCCTCCAGCATGTAATAATCATAACCTAATGAGATTTTAATTAATAATTGAATAAATCCTTAGTGAGTTTCTGAAATAGGAGGCATGCTCTACATCTGCATGATGCCAGGAGATCTGTGAGAATACTGAGCTGTTTCTGATTGGGAAGCTGAGAAATCACCCTTGAATCCAAACCAATGATGGTGGACTGAATTCTTCTCTTAAGCCTACCCTAAGTGGATGGGCCTGGAATTTCTCAGCTATCCTAAGGCAGAAATGTAAATTCAGTTCAGCTTTGGCAAGCAGAACACTATTCTTTGTCAGTAGCTGATTTCTGTTCCATCTTTCATAAGACTGAATATAAAGCAGTAAAAAACCAAATCCAAACCTATCAGAGACTTTATCCTGTTCCCTCCCCACTCACCTTGGAGGAGCTTATCTTGTATTTCAGTATGTTAGAGATGTCCTCAGCTATCAGAATAGTCCCCAGGACCCCTGACTATCAACAAGTTGTCTGGAAGCTGCTGCAGGCTACAACACTGTCCAAACCACCTAACAGAGGACCCCAGAAATGTCAAGAATAAAGGCCCAAGAGAAACTCTTTATGAAAAAGAATGTGCTGGAATGAAGCAAACTCAAAAATCTAAATCTTTGTACACTGTTTTCCTTCAATATAGAGCAATTTCAATGTAGATGCAGCCCAAATCTGGCTGCGAAATTTCCTTTTCTATTTAAATACATGGTCCAGTATGTGAGTATCTGAGGTGAAAGGCACCAAACCTCCAGGAGATGGAAATTAAAGGATACCATGTGCTTAGAGAGAAACATTTTACTGTGTTCAGTCTATAGTGATGTGTGACTGCATCAACCTTGAAACCAGCTCAGTGACTTCTCTTCACTTTTTTAGTTGGAAGCAGCTCCAAACCTCACTGCTCTTGTCCCAGGAAGCTTTTTGGGGGACCTTTGATCTTTTCTAATAGCCTTACTGACCTGAAGGTACCCTGTGAGGTTGTCCACTCTGGAAATCCCAGATTTCCTGCTCTGCCACCTTATATTGCAAATTCACCTTAGCTGAACACAGAGCCATGGTTATGTAAAACTCTAGGTGAGATCTCACTAGTGTTTTGTGCAGGGCCATTAGTACAGCTCTATCTGCTGTAAATCTCACTCCTGAGGCCCCTGACAATTATCTTCCCTTTTCATGGCCTTAGTAAGGACTCATCCTTTGTTGACTGTTTCTGTTTCTTGCCTCTCTCTCCTGCTTGGTATGACTTTGATCTCTACACTATTCCAACTTCACAGCATTTCTTTTTGCTGTAGCTTTTCACATCACGCCATGTTTCTTCTATAAGCTTGTCTCTGTGAAATACAAAATATTTACTGATGAAAGAAAAAGGAAAATATTTTACCTCTAAGTCTTAGTCCGCATAGTCTCTTTTCACAGAAATTTCCCTGATTTCCGCATTAAGCAAATGCATAAATGCAAACCAAGACAGAGGCCTGCACATCACCAAGTTAATGTTTTATTTGGTCACATTTTCAAATTATCAGGAAAATGGGACAAGAATTGCAAGCATACACCTGTCTTCCAACTTTTCTTGTCCTTATGAGTCAGTCTTGGTATCGGACAAACTCGTTACTCAACACTCTGCTGTTGCAGTAGTGCAGTTCTGGGAAGGAATGTGGTACAGCCTCTGGTGGTATCACTTTTTTACCTTGCAAAAATCACAGTTGTGCCAAGTGGAAAATTTTTTCCCCCAGTAATGAAAATCTGAAAATTTTGAGGACAAAAAGCAAATAAAAGGAATAGGTGCACAGGAATATCAATAGTAAATAGCCTTACAGTACATGTTGTTTCTGAGTGTGCATGTTTGGTTATTGCAGCCAGCTTCCCTGTAGCTTTATGGAGCATCTTGCTGGACCCTTGGACTCATCTGGAGAAGTCAGCTGGCCATGCTGCTTTGCCAACAGCAGCAGAATGCTTAGGTCAGTATATTCAGAAGTAGTTCTGATTCTGGGAATCTAGTATAAGCTCTTTGAGAACTTACAACCAGAAAATATTAAAATTTTCATTAACCTCAACTTTCAACTGTGTTTGATCAAGAAGTTAGGGCAAGAAATGTCATATAGAAGCAAGAAAGCTTAAGTCAATTATCTATAACAGGATTTCTGAAAGGACAAACAAGAATCTGCCTGTGAGTCAGTAACAGGACTTTGGACTCTGATAACTTCTTTTATAGTCAGTAAGAAAAGGCACAATACCACTAGGATTTAAAGAGTGTTTTTTTACAAAATCCACATGAAGTCTCTGCTGAGGCTATTCATGAAAATGGGCAGGTTTACAAGGATTTTCTGCACCTAAACACATATCAAAATATAACAGAAAAGCTGTGTGGACACTGCAGGAATCTCAGCACCACTGAATGCTCACTCCTGGAGTGAAAGGCAGGATGCATTAACTGTGGGCAAGTCATGCAGCCCTTAGGCCTTCTTTATCAGTAGATCCCTGCAAGCTGGACAGTCTCCCAGGTTTCTTCATTGTTTCAGCTCTGCAGTTGTTCAGTGGGCCACTGGAGGACTCACCCCTCAGCTTCAGTCACTCCCTTTATTTATTCATAAAATTCTAAACAAGGCTAAATTTTTTCTTGAATTATCCAGCTGCATTCCATTTTAACACCGTTCTTTTCCTTCACATATCTGTGGTACATACTTGCTTTTATCCTCCCAAAGCTTCTACCCAAACAAGGAGGAAAAAAACACATTAAAGGGAAGGTGTGCCTGATAATTCAATTACCTGCTCACCACCAGTGAGCCAGGAGAGCCAACTTATGCTGACTCCAGTAACTCCTCCTCTCAAGTGACCTCTGCAGAAAACTTCCACGATCTCAAGGAGCAGGGGGTATGGGAGGGCAGGAGATGGGAAGCTTGGGCCCTGTGTGCCCATAGCCCAGTCTATAGCCAGTAACAGGCACAATGCTATAGATTTGTGAGGGGCAAGCCAGAAGTCTGCTGCTTGTGCTCCTGTTAGTTGTCCTCAGATGTATATTACTCCAGTTATTGGGTGAGCTCAAATGGTAAGTGTTAGCACAGGAAGAAGGAATTTTAAACAAGTTTAGCTGTCTGTCATTCCAGGAGAGAGAGGAGGGGTTACTATAAGAGCTCCACCTGCTCAGTGTGTTTCTGCAATGCTCAAAAATACTCAGTGTTTGGTGTGAAGTAGAGGGTCTTAATACATTGCAACAAAACTGTTTATTTGGAGACTGACTCATAGCTTTGAAACGAGGTACTTTCTGACAAGTATGATTTTGATTCCTATAAAAATCGCTGCCAAACTCCGCTTCTATTTTTCCCACTCACCTAATCTAGGTACAAGTGTCTGTAATCCCAAAATACAAAGACTTTTTGTCTGTTCAGGTGCACATGATGGACAAGGTAGTGATAGCAGAGCATGTATCTCTCACCCTTGTGCAAGAAGCATAAGGCTGGGCACAATCCCGTGGTTTCTGCTACAAATACTACATTGTTTGGGTTGGGAAAACAAAAGTGTCTTGATGTGATATGCTGTGATATCATTGTGCTGTGCTGCTGGATCGCGTGGTTCAGGCACACCAGTTTCAGGGGTGGTGAAAACCAGCTCAGGCTAAAGCAAGCCATGGATAACAGCTCTGTTTCAAGGCATGCTGGCGACCGTGCTACAGAAATAAAGAAAAAGCACCCTCATATTATTTACTCTATTTCCATAGAGTAATAGCTTTTTCTTGTCTTTGTTTGAACTAGAATGCCTTGCTATTTTGGGGGCATTTGTTACATTTTCATAGGATGTGAATAGTTTAATTCATTTTTAGTAGCTGTTGTTTTAATTGGGTAATGTGATCATACAAAAATCCATGAATTTACTTTCTAAGCACTCTGCTTAGCATTCGGTCAGGCAAACCCCACAGCAACTGCTGCCTTCCTCCCAGGAAAACACTGCTCAAGAGCCTCTAATGCACTCTTTGAAGGTTTATTTCTTGCATCAGGTTTTCTCACAGACAAACTCACTTCATACAACACACCAACCTCTCTGCTTAATTTGACTGGGAAAGTTAAAATAGGCAGGTTATATAATGATGTTTATCTTTACATCAGGAAGTCAACTAAGAAGCTGTTAAGAAGCTGTTATATGTTATATAACGTAGCCCTGATTATAGAAAGTGTGGAGGAAGATGGTCTAGGTTTATGCATATCATATTGGCAGCAATTGTTAACGATTACAATTAATATTGTTTTGTATGCTTTTGTTTTTGATGTTTTGCAGCCTTCCAGAAGATTTTGGAACATTAGCAGGCAGGCACTGAATTTCAATTATTTAAAAATGGTAATTGCACTCTTCTATACATTAGGTACATGTATTTAAATAAAACATTCTAAATAAGGAAATAGAAATCTCATACTTCTTAAAATGTTCTAGTTCCTGAGTTTGCTGGAGCAGTAAAATTCACACTTTTGTAGGATTGTAAAGTGTCCCAAACCTAATAGAAAAATCTTATTACAAGAGCAAAAGAAAGATGAGTTTGCCGTACACACAAGGCATACAATCCCTAATTGAACAAGAGCTCAAACAACTTCAGCACACACAAACTGCACAATGATAGGGAAAAGAAAATAGTCTTTTAGACAAAAAGAAGTCCAGTTTTCCCTGTATACAGGAACACTTTCATCTACATCCAGCCATGCCCAGCTGGACTCTCTAATGCTAAGAATAAAGACATCCTTGTATTCTGATGGAGATCAAATTAACCTAAGACAAGTTTCAGTTATGAGGACAAACTGGATATACAGTTCACAAATGAGAATTATGAAGATTGTATTACTGGAGAAACTGTCTTCTCTGTATTAAAAAAAATAAATTAAAATTAAATAAGCTGAAATGTGTAAGAGGATCCCATAAGAATTCCATTGAGCGGGCTTAATTAAATTTGCTGAACTGTGATTTTTTAAAATAATACTTTGATTTTAACAACTGAAGATCAGATTCTTCCCCGTGTAATAGACAGCAACTTATTTTACCCACAAGAGTGAAGATGATAGACAAAAGTGAGCTGATATTTCAACAGTTAGCAGTATCTATGACAGGCATGTGACTCATTGGGTTGTGTGAAAGAGTAACTGCAGACTGTGTTGGAAAGAGTAGCTTTAGTCTTTAGTGGCCTCACGAAAATTTTCTGTATGTAACAGCTTTTGCAGGGAAAAGAGACACGTTACCATTCCATGTTTTGATTCAAGTAGAATGCTTCTGCAAGAAATTGTTTGCATCTCTTATGACCCAAAAAATTACAGATGATAGCAAAAAGGTGCTCTTCTGAAAAGAGCTCCTGGAAGGTAAGGCTGTGGCACACGATCCAAACATATCAGACATCAGAGAATCCAGATGAGTGGAGGCATAATGAACAAGCTAACTTCACTCCAGCTTCATTCCTTGTTAGGCAGGGGAAATGAGGCTTCATTAGTTTCATTGCTTCCCCAGTTAGCTGTGAGGCATTGCACCGAGTTTAAAGGGAAGTGAAAGCTTTTCTGCAGCTGCCAGAGATCCTTTCATGAGCATCAACTCCCAGTTCTGAATGAATGAGGGAAATCACCTGCTTTGTATGGGGACTGCTAGTACTATACGGTGACTTTGGACACTAAATCTGACAATTAAGAGAGCACCAATTTTATTGTTCTTGTGTTTTCTTTCATTAGTAAGCCCAACATAAAAACAGATTTGAGTTTTACTCATTATTCGTCAACAGTCAGCATTTCTTTTACTAAAATTAATACTGTAATTATATTATTCTAGAAATATTCCACCTTATACACCAGTGTTGATGTTTAATTATGAACAGATGTACCAGTATTTATTTAATCTATCCCACTTTCTGTTGTAATAGAGTTTATCTTAGCTTGTAGCTACTGTATTTTTTTTTCCATACTAATAACTGTAAATTCTTGCCATGTGACGATGTTTGCAGTCCTTTTTTGTTGTTGTTGTGGTTGTGTTGATTGACATTATGTGTGGATCTAGGGAATGTTTTTTGAAGTCTCCTATTCTGAGTTCATTATACCTCACAGTTACTGTGTGGGACACCAGCTGCAACACATCCACTGCCACTGCCAGTGTGAGAAGTCTACATCATCAGCTGGCTCCAGGGGGACTTAAGGGGTTCACCAGGTAGCTGCCATGAATTCAAACCCCTCCATGTCCTGCTGCCCTGCCTGTGGCCAGAGTGTGACTGCCTCAAAATGTAAGAAGCCTGACAGCATTCTTGTTCCCTGTGGTGTAGTGCCAGCTGACCAGGTGATGTTTCTAATGCAGAAAGAGCCATTTTTAAAGTGGCAACTGGACTGCTTTGAGGAGTAGGAGCCAGTGTAGAATCAGGTACAAATCTGTGGCAGGGCTCACTACTATGATCACTTGCCAGAGCAGGCAGCTGCCAACAAGCTTTGGCATAGTTTCTCAAAGTGGGAAAATACCACGTCTGTTTCACTATAGTTTATGAAACTGGGGTTATTAGGCTCTGACACAGGGCTGCTTTCTCCCCACGTACAAATGGCACGGGCAAGGATCAGGTGGCTGTTACAGAAGGATTTCCAGGGAAAAAAGCTTGTGCTGTACTGGCCTCCCTACTGCCAAAGGCTGCCTGTCCCTGTATCACAGATCTCCCCAAGCGGTACGTGTGCTCTAACAGGCTGCCTGTCCCTGTATCACAGATCTCCCCAAGCAGTACGTGTGCTCTAACAGGCTGCCTGTCCCTGCCAGAGACCGTCCCAGCAGAACATCCCAGACATGCTCCTGGCAGCAGCTGCAAAAGAAGGGATTTCAAGGGGCAATCTGAGGGCAACGAGAAAAGGCCAGTGGTCACATCCTCAGATGCGTTGGAGGACTACAGTGGCAATGGGCTGCTGCTGTGTGTAATTGTCCTGGAGTTCCTGTGCCAAGGGTCACTTTGGAGCACAGCCAGGGCAAGTGAAGCACAGCACAATGCTGACTTCTATTCTGACCACACCAGTCACAATTTAAGTACTAGTTTTTCTGTATGCCTGTAGTGGTTTGATGTAAATGATACTGCTTAAGTTGGGGCTCAAATGTTGCTCTGGTTCACCTTAAGTTTTCCCCTCCTCCAAGGGAACTACACAATTTCCTGAAAGCTGGAGCCTGACAAAAGCAATGTGTAGTACAGGACAGTTTTGCAATGCTGGCTCTAGCTGCAATGTTGCTTGTAAAAATGTCGTTTGCCATTCATGAGATATTTTCTATATGTGCTGGAATTTCAAGCCCACTTTTCATACTGAAGTTTAATACTCTGCTTTCTGGTTCAACTGCTTTCAATCAGCAAATACACTCCTAGAACAGAAGCAGAAGTGCCGGGAACCAACATCGTTCTCTGAGGTACAATAAGGCTCACCTAATTGCTTCCTGACTTGCTGATCCATCATCCTGACCCCCTCTTTGATGTTTTCTTTTTTTTTTTTTCCTAGAGCATTAGTAACGAGTGAGAAATGCTGTCTCAGGGTGTTATATATGGGATTATTTCTCTATCCCCAGCACAGTGACCATATGTAATGGGATTATCGCTTATTTAAAATAAAAAAGACTTGGAAACATCAAATACTGTGTATGAAAAAGTAGTTTCTTTATGGTGGTTCCTTTAATATAAAAAATTTCCTTTTTTTAAATTTTGTAATAATACATTTATGTCAGTCAGCAAAACCAACCTAAACGCTGCAGATGTCTCCTTTCTGCTAGCTAAATTTAGATTGTTCTTCCTCTCCTTCTGTATATATATTCCTCTGACATCAAGAGGGCTATTGCCCCTTTACAGCACATTTATTGCTGTTGTAAACACTGAAAACTGATGAGGCCAGATGATGGAGGCTTCTGCCAATGTCCCTTCTTAGCCTGCTTTCAAAATATCTGAACTGGTACCAGCTGGTGCCAAAATTCTGAGATATGAAAACACAACTAGGAAGGAAGAAAATGGGCAATGTGTGTCAGCACTAAATGTATATTCTGCTTCCTTTAAGGAGATGTGTGAACAGTTTCACAGTACATAGCTATGGGAGGAGGAGAAACTTCCGGCACAAGTCAAAGAACAAAACATAGGACTGTTGGGGAGGGAAAAGAGAGAGGCCTTTTCTAGATCTGGGTTAGATCTGTCAGAGTGTAAGTTTCCTTAAGATTAGGTCTTTGCCAAAGAGAAATCTAGTTCTGATTTTTAGACTCCAAATTTGTGAGAGTTGCCCAGGAGGCTCTGTTTAGGTTCTTCGGATAAGTTCTTGAACATTCTCAGTTGTGCTTAAATCTAAAAAATGTAAATGGAAATGCAAGCTTGGATTAAAAAAACACACCACATCAGCAGTATTTGCCTTGAACTTTCAAGTCTCTTTCTGCCTCTCATATGTGTATACATACAGGGTTTGAAGTGTATCAGATCAGAGGCTCTGAGTGATTGTCCATCTGATTGAGAGATAAGTTAGCATTCCCTCTCTGAACAAGAGTTACCCCTACACCCACTAGCTTTAATATACTTTTCCTTTTAATGGATATATAGAATATGCTGCAAAGACCATTTACCTCACACGTTTCTATCCAAGGCACCCATTTCTATGAAGTCACCCCTTTGCCATCTTGAAAAAAAGCAAGCTGTTTTGCCTTTGAAGGTAACTCCTTACCATTTCTATGCCAGTTTTGAGAAAGTAACTATCGTGATTCTGACCAGTCCCCGATGTCAGCCTATACAGCTCATTTCTTAAACTTCCCAGGAAGCAAGGCTTTTCATGTTTGCTCCCATGATGTCCTTATGCTGATCTTGTGGCCCCTGTTAACTGCAGCAAAGCTATTTCTTTATCTTTCCTCTAGCCCTTCCTCTTCATCCCGGTCTTCAGCAGGATGACTGAAGGAAAAATCAGCCAGCAACAAGTGGATGCCAGTGCTCTGTGTATAACTTATTGTGGAGGCCGGCAAGGTCCGTGAGATACCTTTGTCCCCCTGCCTGTCCCTTGACCTCCCGCCACGTAACGCGGCTCTGGGCTCTCCGCAGCCAGGCACAGCTCTACCTGCGCTTCTCCACCGCAGGTGCCGGTCCGTGCCCGGCACTCCCACAGCACCACCACACTCGTTTGGCACCCGTTGCCCAGAAACTCCCGCAGTCAAACGGGGACAAGCGCTACCGCAGGTACCCGGCGCACACCTGCAGCTGTCCCGCCCTCTCGCAGCCCACGCCGGGCACCGCCAGCGGCGCGCCGGGGACGGCGGCGGCGATCAGCTGCGGGGACGCTCGGGGCGGGTTCCGCCGGGGGCCGGTTGCCGTCGCGCTCCCGGCGCCCGTCCCGCCGAGCCCGGTGCGTCCCCG
>VZUI01076495.1:0-15413 GCA_013401135.1 Cettia cetti
GGGATGGGAACGCGGGATGGGAACGTGGGGATGGGAACGCGGGGATAGGAACGTGGGATGGGAACGTGGGGATGGGAACGCGGGGATGGGAATGCCAGGATGGGAATGCCAGGATGGGAACGCCGGGATGGGAAGGCGGGGATGGGAACATCGAGGATGGGAATGCCGGGATGGGAATGCCGGGGGTGGGAACGCGGGGATGGGAACGCGGGATGGGAACATCAGGGATGGGAAGGCGGGGATGGGAACGCCGGGATGGGAACGCGGGGATGGGAAGCTGCCGGGTGTGCCTTGCAGGGTGTTTGGGAAATACCCTCCTGCACCCTGCAGAGCGGGATGATGTCAGGTGACACCCATTTTTCTGCACCGCTCCCTCCCGGACCCTTCCCTCAGGCCGTTTAGGGACAAAGTCTCTGCGGGACAGAAGAACAGGGCTAGCAGAACCGGGATTTCCAGGATTCCAGCGCCGGGATGGAATCCGGGGTGTTCGCCCTGCTGTAAACCCAACGGATCCCTTCCCAGCACGCGGGGAACTCCAGCGGGGGGGAGGAGGAGCAGAGGGGATTGTCGGAGCCCTGCGGAGCCCTGGTACCGCTGGAAGGGAATCCCGAGGGCGCTGCCGCTGCCCGGGACCCGCAGGACGGGCAGGGAGCAGCACACGAGAACCCGGGCCAGCACAGGCTCCCCAGGGCTGGCTGCAGGGCAATCCCAGTGGATTCTCCCCTTCCCCAAAGCACGGGAAAGCCAGGAGGATCACAGCCAGCACAACCCAGCAGGGATGGAGGCATCCCTGCAGCTGCAGGCATCACCTTCCCACCAAAGCCATGGAACTGTGACAACCCCCAGCCCCTGCTCAGCTCCGGGCAGCCGCTCCCATCCCAAGGTGGAGAGGGCCTGACCTGCCGTGCTCTGGAGGGATTTTCCAGCGCGCCCAGATTTTTGGGGCCCCTGACACCCGTGTGTGGGCCACGGAGGACACCTAGTGGCTGGCAGCCCGTGCGGGGCGTCCTGCCCCACAGCACCTCCTCTGCTGGGCACAGCTCCCCGGCCTCTGCATCCTCTGCATCATCCTCAGCTCCTCTCGACATCTCCTTTTCTGCTCTCCGTCTCCCCTCGTCTTCCCTCTCTATCTCCACCTCATTTCTCCATCTCCCTCTCCTCCTTCATCCTCATCTCCCCTCTCTCCAGCCCATCATCTCCATCTCATCTCATTTCTCCATCTCCCCTCTCCTTCCTCCATTTCCATCTCCATCCCCCTCTCCATCCCTCATGCTCCCACAGGAGCCCCAGATCCCGGGAAATCCTCCAGGCAGGGACAATGACTGTCCTTGCTCCATACCTGAAAGGGGAAGTGGGAGGGCTCAGCACCTGTGGCAGCCTCCCAGCCCAGCCCCGGCCCCAGCAGGATGTGTGGGGGCTGCCCCCCGGCCTGGCTGGATGCTCAGAGGGTCCTGCTCTAGAAAATAATAATAAAAAAAAGCCACTAAAAGTGCCCAGGGAGGGACATCTCCACTTGGTTTTGACTTTCCCTGGTTGCACGGGCAGGATGTGACACCCAGGGCAGGAAAATCCCAGCACCAAATCCTCAGGTGGGAGATGGGAGATGCGAGACCCTCCCAGCGATGCCCACCAGCCCCGGGTGCCAGCGTGTCCCCCTGCCAGGCACGGCCCAGGGAGCCCTGGAATGCGGGGCCAGGCCATTCCCCGCTCCAGGAGGGAGCTGCAGCTTCCTCTGCCAGCCTCCCAACCTTCCTCCACCCCTTGGCTCCCCTCCCTGGGTGCCAGCCAGCCCGGGACGCCACACAAGGCTGCGCTGGGACTTGATGGAGCCTCCGAGTGAGTGCAATTAATGTAATGAAGGCCGGGCAGGAGGGGCGGCCGGGCTCCGGGGGGCGAGCCTCCCCGCCCCGCCGAGCTCCAGCTGTGCCCTGGATGCTCAACAGGCAGCATCCCTTCCCTGCCCCCTGCTCCCTGCTCCCTGCCCGGGAATCTCCCCCGTGATTTTCCCCTCTTTCACAACCACCCCACCTACGAGGAGCTGGGATGCTGCAGGAGGAGCCGGCTCTGCGCGGTGGGGAGGCAGGAATGCAGGAGTTCCCGGGCCCTCCGGGCACTTCCCAAAGCTCCCGTGCAGCTGCAGAGGAGCTGTGCAGCCTCAGAGGCCACCCTGGCGTGCAGGGTGACAGCCTGGGCCGTGCCAGGCCTCGGGCTGTGCCCTCGCTGCTGCTGGCAGTGCCCAAACTGCTCCCTGGGCCTTATTGGGGGCACTTCGCTCCCCACACAGAGCAGCTGCAGTGACAGAGTCCAGAGAGAGCAAATCCTGCCCTGGGGGGCTTGGGGACAGGCTGGGATGGACAGACAGGGATGGGATGGACAGACAGGGATGGGATGGACAGACAGGGATGGACAGACAGGGATGGGATGGACAGGGATGGACAGACAGGGATGGACAGGCTGGGATGGACAGACAGGGATGGGATGGGATGGGATGGGATGGGATGGGATGGGATGGGATGGGATGGGATGGGATGGGATGGGATGGGATGGACAGACAGGGGTGCAGCAGGGGGTCACTGCTGAGCCACCCAGAACCTCAGTGTCTGCCCTGACTCCGAGTCAGGTCCTGCTGGGGATGTTCCTTGAGCTGGAGAAGGCCGAGGTTTTCTTTGCTGGGTGGGAAGAGCATTTCTGCCACCAGAGCGGGTGGGCCGAGGCCAGGAGGCCTCAGAGTGCTGACAGGGTGGTGGAGGCTGTTGAGGGCACTTTGGGGTGCAGGGAAGTGGCCAGGATGGAGAGAGGCAGGAGCAGGATGAGGGGTGAGGCCCTGCTGTGCCACGGTGGGGCTGGGAGCAGACACAGACATGAGCTGAGTGCCACTGACGCCAGGGCCGTGCTCAGCCCGTCCCCAGCTCCTTCCCAAGGCAAACATCAGACATTTTCCATCCAACGCTGCTGCCCTCCGCTGCCAAATCTCACTCCTGTTCCTGCAAGCCAGGGCTGGTGTCCACGTGCTCCTGCTGGATTGCAGATCCCTTCCCAAGCCTCCCCACGCAGCAGCAGATCGGGGAGCTGGGAAGAGGAGCTGTGTCAAACACTGCCTGATCCCGTTGCCATTGAAATTCCAGCCACCAAAACCCCCCCTCTGTGCTGCTGCCTGGAGAAATGCAGCCTCGCTGGCCTGGCTGCAGCCTGCTGAGCCTGCTGGTTTTTCCTGGCAAAGGGGATGGGATCACACACTCACACACACACACTCACACTCATACACTCACACTCACACACACACACAGAGCTGGTCCCCAGGCAGTGCCACCACCCTAAAGCCAGAGGGTGGGATTGGGCTGCACGGGGATAATGCTGACCCAGGACTGCAAGCCCAGGCAAGGCAGCTCGGTGCTGCTGCTGCTGCTGAGTAAGAGTGGTGGATGCAAAACCCTCCCCGAGGTCTGGTGCTGACCCTCCACCTGCCTCAGCTGCTGTCACCTTATCCTGAATTTATTGCCATGAGTAAGGCAGCTCCAGGCCCCAAGTTCAAGCTCTTATCTAGATTTTGTATTTGTGTTTATCTCCCAGAACTGCTCTGATTTTTTTCAATCCTTTTCCCAGTGTTTTCCCCTCTTCCTGCTCTCTCCCCCCTCCTCCCTGTCTCATATTTCTCTTGCTGCCCTATTTTTTCATTCTGTATTTACCATGGGAAGGGAGAGGGGAGTAAATCAAGAGGCACACGTGCAGGCACACACAGAGGCTGGATATTTGTCTTGCTCAGTCACAGGGTGAATAAGAGTCCTTGTTCCAACACGTTTTCCCATTTCTCTTCCCAGGGGCTTTGCAGAGTGAGAATTCCTGTGCACAGCCACAGCCCAGGGCTGAGCTCACTCCTTTGCTGTGCGTGGTGGCCTCGCTCCTCAGGATCTTCCCCTGCTTTTGCTGATTTCCAGGAACCCAAATCCCACTCAAAGCCTCCCTGCAGGGCAGCTGGAGCTGCCCAGGTGCTGAGCTGGCTCCAAAGTCGCTGGTGGAGGTTTCTGTGCAGGGCAGGAGCCACGGGAGCAGGATTTTCTCCCTCACCCATGGGGTTGCTCAGCCCTGCTGCCCCGGCTGGGCGATGCCTCCCATCCCTCTGAGCCTTCTCAGCAGTCACATCCAACTGGAGGCCTTTCCAAGAGGTGAAGGAACGTTTTGGGGGACACCACGTGTGCTCTGAGCAGTGAAGACATGAGCCAAAAGCCCAGAGCTGACCCCAAAATCCGTGCCTTGGCCAACATGCCAGCTCCTCACCAGCACAGGGAGGGGAGGAGGCACTGCCCCTTCCTCATCCTCACCTGTCCTCTGGCCCTGCCACCGTGCCAGGCTGCCCAGTGACCCTGGGTGGCTCGGGAGGGACAGAGCCACAGTTTCTGTCCCGGGGCAGGGAGTGCTCCGTGCAAGAGCTGGACCACGGCCTGAGGGATGCTTGGCTTGGGATTGCCAAATCCGGAGGATTTCACAGGAGACTCTGTTAACACCTGGCTGCCCTTTCCCTCTTTCCCTGCCAGGCTTTGTTCTGCTCTCTCTCTCCTGCTGTTTCCCCACTGTGTCTCCGGGCTGGGCTCTGTGGGTCACAAATCCCTCGGGCTCTGCTGGCTGCACTCCCTGAGCTCACCTGGAGCTGCACCTGCAGCCTGGGGAGGGAGCTGGGAGCAGCAGAGATGCTTGGAGGGGCAGGCAGGGAACCGTGAAGGGAAGGGAGAACCTTTGGAAAGAGACTGAGGAGGAGCAAGAGGTGATGCTCCTTCTCATCACCCAGAGCTTCTTCCAGCTCCATCACGGCACAGCTTTGGAATGTCTGGGCTTGTCAAGTCCCTCCTGTCACAGAGTGGTGCCCTCAACCCTTTTCCAGCCTGGGCTCCATCCCACAGCACCTCTGTCCCCAGCAGGATACGGCCCCTCAGAGGGAGCCAGGCTGTGCCTGTGCCCTGCTCCAGGTGTGCCCTGGGAGCCTTTCCCAGCTGCTGACCCTGCTCCAGAACCTCACAGACCAGCAAAAGGAGCTCCAGGGGGAAAATCAAGTTTTTAAGCAGTGTGACAGGGACATAAAGATCTCTGTTTGGGGATTTCCAGTCTCTGGGTTTCTGGGAAGCCAAAGTTTGGCAGGCTGCAGTTTCCTGAGGCACACGATGCAGATGGCATTCCCTGGCTTCGCAGTGTTGGACGCAGGGAATTTCTTGCTGGGATGCACATCCAAAGAGAGCTGAACTAACAAAGGGATTCCTGCTGCTGGGGGCAGCAGCAAATTATGCTGGAAGTTATAATTTCAGGTTCAAAAGAGCATCCTCAAAGGAGATCCTGGGGGGCACAGACCCTTGAGAGCAGCTACACCCCAGGACCGAACTTTTTTGTGGAAATAAAACCTCTTGCAGCTGCCCAGATCTCAATACAGTCAATTCTGCCAGCTGCAGGATAAATAAAGAATAAATAAACAATAAAAAGAGCAGAATGTTTTACAAGATTTCTACAGTCCCCCAAAAGCATAAGGTTCTATAAAGTGTCAATTTCACAGAAATAATCCCAGAAATAATCTCAGAAATAATCACAGAAATAATGGGGAACCATCCATGAAATCCCAGCTCCAGAGTCACTGAGCCTGAAAACTGCCACTGACCACAGCCCCACGAAGCCAAAGCAGATGGCAAGAGACCTCCAGTGGTTTTTTCTCCAACCCAGCTGAGGATTGTCCCTGCCTGGTGCCAGGTTTGGAGCTGGTGTTTTAGTGCTGAGCAGACACCTGAGAGGTGCAGGCAGCTCCACCCAACTTCCCCCTCTCCACCAGGCCAATCTCCAGTGAAAAGGAGGAGGGAAAGAAAACAAAAACTCAACCCCAGTGACACAGAAACCAAGTTAATCATCAAAGTGTGTGTGGGGGATCCTTCCAGGCCTCAGCAGGCAACCAGCAGAAGCCTTGAAAGGCAGCTTTAATTAATTAATTCTAAACAATATGAGCGTGGTGCAACAGGCCCTGTGAGCACGTCGAAGGCATGCAGGATCCTCTGCACAGTTATGCAACGTGTTGGTGGCTGCAGAATCCTGGATTCTGGGGTCCAAGGCTGCTCCAAAGCCTGGCCTCTGCTCCTCTGGTGCTCTCCTAATTCCCAGCTGCTGCAGACAGGTAGAGATGTTAGAAAAGAAAGGCTTTATAAAATATGGTTTAGGCCCTGCTGCTCTAGCTAAGCTGGAAGTAGCTTGTAAATTCCCATAGAGAAAAATTATAAGAATAAACACAAGAACCTATTCTCAGAGAGAAAAATAAGTTTGCATAAACAATGAATCTGTCCCCTGAGAATCAGTGAAGGAAATACATAAACACATCTAGAGAGGGAAAATCTGATAGAAATTTCCAACAGCCCTCACCAGCCAACGACCTGAGCTTCACTGTGCTGCTGCCCAGGTGGGTTCAGCACAGCCCCTGCTGATATTCCATGTGAATATGAGCTTTGTCAATAAAGAGCTGGCTTTTCTGCATGAGAAAACTGAATCCTGCCTGCTTCTGTATTACAACACCCAGCCTGTGTTTGTCATGAGTGAATTCACCCTTTTTGATCTGTCATTGGCCTTTCACTCAGACTCCCCTCTGTCTGTGTCTGGTTTAATGCTGAGCTGTGGCTTTGCCTTTTCCAGACTCAGCAGAAGCCCTGGGAAGGGGCTGTCCCCCCCCAGGCTGCACAAATCCTCTGTGCTGTCACACCCCTGGCACTGCCTCGCCCAGTATCGCTCTTACACAACGGGGCTCTCGTGTCCTGCTGCAGCTTCTGCCAATAATTAAGATTCCCCGTGGTCCTGCTCATAGCCTGCAGGCCTGGTTTAAGCCCTGGAAGGGTGTTTGGCCTCTGTGGCACCCTGAGGAGCTCCCTGGGTGCTCCCAGCACCCTAAAAGGCCAAGTCTCGGTGTAGGAAGCCAAATCCTGAGCAGGAATTGAGCAGAACTGAACCAAATCCATCCCCCAAATTACTGAATCCTGTTGGGTCAGCTTTCCTGCCCTTCATCCCCCAATCTAAGACACAGCTGATGGTCAAATCATCACTATAAATTGAGCCCACCTCATCTAAATTGACTCCATCTCATCAGAGTTGGGTCTATCTCACACAAACTCTGCGTTTTTGGGGAAGAGAAGGCTCCAGGGAGACCTCACTGTGGCTCCCCAGTATTAAGGAGGTTTATAAGAAGTGGGGAGAGGGACTTTTTAGACGGGTAGATAACACCAGGTTTTACACTAGAAGAGGGCAGGGTTGGAAGAGGTGCTTGGAAGAAATTCTTTACTCAGAGGGAGGTGGGCCCTGGCTCAGGGTGCCCAGAGCAGCTGTGGCTGCCCCATCCCTGCAAGTGTCCAAGGCCAGGCTGCACCTGGGATAGGGGAAGGTGTTCCTGAATGTTTTATGAGATTTTTACAGCCCCCCAAAAGCACAAGGTTCTATAAACTGGCAATTTCACAGAAATAATCTCTCTCTCTTTCTTGCTTTGTTCCCAGAGATCCCAGAGCACTTCAGACAGGCTGGAGCAGAGCAGAATCTCCATCTCCCGAGTCTGAATGGGCAGGGGTGGAATGGGATGGGATTTAAGGTCCCTTGCACCCCACACGATGAAATCCCAGCCCAGAGTCTCTGCAGAGCCTCCCTCTCCTCCAGGAGAGCCCCAGTGACCCACCTGGATGCTCTGCTGCCTGAATGTGATCCCGTGGGAGCCCAGAACTCGTTCTGCCAGCCCTGCTGTCCCCCTGGCAGCTGCTCCCCTGCCCTGCCATTGCCCAATGGGCCCCCCATGGCTGCTGGGTTGCTCCCCGAGCTCTCCCACAGCAGGAACACCCTGGCGTCACGTTTCCTGGGATTTATTTCATGTAAAGGTGGAAGAAATGAGAACGGGCTGGAAATATGTGGGATGTGCAAGGCAGAGCAGGGAGCAGGCAGTCACCAGGCAGGTTCCCTGCTCCTGCTTGGCTCAGAGTGGTTGTGAGAAGCGGGGCCAGTGAATCACGGGCTGGTTGAGCTAATTCTCCCTGACTCCCCATGACTTCATCACTGGCTGCTGTTTGAAAACCTGCTCTGGAGCCTGTCTAAAGGAGTGCCCCGGGGTTGGCTTAACTGTTTCTGTTCTATTTAGTTTGAAGTGGGCCCAGTTTCTTTCACTTTTTCATCCTGGGGAGATTGGTTTTCCAACACCAACCGTGCGCAGCGACGTTGCGGAGTGGAAATGTTTTGGTGAGAGCAATAAAACACCCAAACTTTCTGGTGCAGTGACAAAAAAAATGAAACTCTAAACAACAACAGCAGCATCGTGAGGTATTCATAAAAAAGAGCAAGGATTTAGAAGGGTCACAACCGTGAAAAAATAAGAGGATGAAAGATGAAAATAAGAGAGTGCAAAAGTTAAAAATTAAGAGAAAGCAAAAAGGCTGCACAGCGATTTCAGGGGGGAAGAAAACTTTTATTTTGCTGAAAAAATTGCCAGCTCCCCAGTGCATGCCTCAGTTTCCCTAATTGCTACGTGGGGTTACCAGCCCAGACCTATTTTGCAAAGGTGTTGTCAGGTTTAATTTGCGAACCTTTGAGAAGCTCTGCCGAGTCCTGGAGATGAAAGGGCCTGCAGATGCCACCCGTGGGTGTGTGCTCTGAGTCACAGGCACAGCCAGGGACCTTGTCCTGTGCAGGGACCACAGCAAAAATCCCAGGGGATGCTCCTACAAAAATGAACTCATGCTGGAGGCAGCAGGTGCCACCTCTGGGAGGGGCAGAGATAAGGAGGTGTCCAGGCTGGGCTCTGCTCTGGCTCCTAAATTGCACGGAAAATGTGTGTGTGCACAACTTGGCACCTGGAATATCGTGTCCCCAACTCGAGGAGGACATGGAAGTGTTGGAGCAGGTCCAGAGGAGGCCACGGGGGGCTGGAGCCAGGCTGAGAGCTGGGAATGTTCAGGCTGGAGAGGAGAAGGTTGTGTGGAGAGCTCACTGCACCTCCCAGGATCTGAAGGGGCTGCAGGGAAGCTGGGGAGGGGCTCTGGATCAGGAACTGGAAAAGGGGAAATGGGTTCCAACTGCAAGAGGGGAAATTTGGGTTGGCTGTTAGGAAGGAATTGTGCCCTGGGAGGGTGGGCAGGGCTGGCAGAGAGCAGCTGTGGCTGCCCCTGGATCCCTGGCAGTGCCCAAGGCCAGGCTGGAGCACCCTGGGACAGTGGAAGATGTCCCTGCCATGGCAGGAGTGGAATGAGATGGGCTTTAACCCATCCCACAGCTCTGGGATTTACTCTGGCTTTACATCAGTAAAACCAAGATCTAAAAACTCACTCCTTCACCTTTTATCTGCCTTACCCACACCAAAATCTTATCAAAGCATCAGGAAAACAAACCAAGGCCACCCTGGTCCAAGCCAGACCTCATCCTCGGGATGTTTTTTGTTCCTCAAGGATTAACCTTGGCTGGAACAGCTCTGCTGAGTCTCCTCAGTACACGTGAGAACAGGAGCCTCCACCCTGCAGGATTTTTAATTACTTGGAGACTTACAGGACTGTTGATGTTCTAAAGAACAGCTCAGCCCAGCAAGCCAGGGGGAAAGAAATGCATTGATGTCAGTCAGATTTTTCCTTTATGAAATCGGGTCTTAAAAAACGGCATTGCCCTTTCCTGAGCTGGGGAATGAATCCTGACTCATGAAAGGCTGAGGGCCTATTAATAAAAAATTATTAATGAAAGAAATGCCCTTTCCCAACAACTATTAACCAAAAAAAATGCAGAATGCCAAGGCATTTTTCATAAAGGAAGAGTCATAAAGACACACAGGGAGCGAGAGGGGCTGGATCTATGAGCCAAGGGCCCAGAAAAAGAATTTCACTTTCATTTTCTCTCATTTTAAAGACTTTTAAAAATTGCATTTGTAAGACAGCTGCTTTCCTTCTATCAGATCCAGAATTTAGGCTGTTCCTGCTTTGCCTCTGTTTCCTCCACACCTCAAAAAAAAAAGCTGGAAAATGCAGAGCTGGATTTTTATTCAAATCCCTTCCAACAGGGGGTTGCTGGTGCATGTTTAAGGAGTTTTTTTTTTACAGGTAAAATCCACCTTCAGCAGCGCCACTGGGGCCTTCTGAGAAAACTCAATTAAACACAAATCTCTGGCGTGGTTAATTTGCACCCTGGGCATTCATCTCAGAGAAATCTCACTGAAATTCCGAGCATAATCTGAAGGGATGTGAAAGGAAGATCAACCTCATCCTTTAGCAGCCACTGGAATCCAGCAGTGCTCATAAAGAGCTTTTTTTCCTCCTGAAATCCTCTCTTGATTCCAACAAGTGAACATTTCCCAGGAATTCAGCTGCTGGAGACAGATGGTTTTTTAAACTTTTTCACTTCTTTTCTCTGGCAAGAGATATTTTGACCATCTGAGCTGCAAAATGGTTCCTCTTCCAGGTGTGTTCCAGGTGTGTTCCAGCTCTGAGGACATTTATGGGGAGAGCTTCATAGGATACCCCTGAATTTTTATCTCAGAGCACACACTGGGGGTTTTATTTCACCACGCATCTTTCAGAGATTGCGTGGCCTGTGGGAAAAGCAGGGCCAGCCAATTTTTTACCTGCTCTGATCCGTGGCTGGGTTATTCCCAGGTCTAGATGGACAGACCTCGCACAAACCCAAAATAAAATCAAAATAAAGATAATAGGGCCGTTTAAACCCAGTATTAACCATGGGTTTCTCCTCCCTCCTGGATGCAGCAAGCCCTGGGGGGGAGCCTGCTTGAAGAATGCTTTATTCTAGGCGTTCATTTTAATTACAACCCTAATTATTTTGGTGCATGGCTATGACCCAGTTAACAAACCCACCTTGGGCATCTCGTGGTCTCCTGACCCTGCCCATCTCTGCAAGGAGGGAACCTCAGCTGCTGGCCAAATTATTTTTGAAACAAGCGGTGGAACTGGTTGCTACATCTTAATGAAAATGGATTCCTTTTATTTCTTTCTTTCTTTTTTTTTTTTTTTTTTTTTTTTTTTTTTTTTTTTTTTTTTTTTTTTTTAAGGAGACATTTCTATGTATATAAACAGCCCTTCCTCCTCAACCTGGTTAGACAAGAATGTTCCTGGGTGTGGACTGCCTTGTATAATTAACTGCACAGCTGGAGCTTCTGATCCCTCCACGTCTGCTCCTTCCTTTCCTCCTTTCTTTCCCCCTGCATCCACCTCGGCGGGCTCCGGGCACGCTGCTCCTCCTGGGGAGCTGGGGCAGCGTCAGAGAGAGCTTCCCTTTGCACCCTGCATTCCAGAGCCCTTCCTGGCTGAGCTGAGCCTGGGCTGGGCACAGCCTGCCTGCCTTGGAGGGGGCTGAGAGACACGAGAGGAGCAGAGGCACCAGCGAGCCCGTGCAGCCATGGAGACGGGCAGCACAGCCAGGACAAACGGCACCGCCGGCAAGGCCGAGGACGTGAAGAGCCCGACCGCCCCCAAAAAGGAAGAGGAGGCCAAGAAGGCCACGAGCCCTGGCGGAGGTGAGAAAGAAGCTATAAAAGGCACGGGCGGTGCTGCCTTGGAGACAGGGCAAATCAAGAGCTCCCTCTTCTCTGGGAGTGACTGGAAGAGGCCCATCATTCAGTTTGTGGAGTCATCCGACGAGAAGAGGTCAACCTACTTCAGCATGGACTCGGCAGACTCCAAGAAGATGCAGTTTGCCAGCGGCCAGATCGGAGACATGAGGAGACCGGCCCTGAACTTCCCGGAGAAAGGCGACCTCAGGAAGTCCCTCTTCTCCTTGGATTCCAAAAAGAGCTTCCTGCCCGCTGACGGGGAAGGGAGGAAGTCCTTGTTCTCGGGGGAGCTGAAGAAGTCTTCGCTGCCTCTGGTGGAGACGGGGGACCTGAGGAGACCCTTCAACAAGGCCGACAGGGCCGCGGGCTCCCGGCCCCGCGTCAAGCTCGAGGACGTTCTCTGCGACTCCTGCATCGACAACAAGCAGAAGGCCGTCAAGTCCTGCCTGGTGTGCCAGGCTTCCTTCTGCGAGCTGCACCTCAAGCCCCACCTGGAGGGAGCGGCGTTCCGGGACCACCAGCTGCTGGACCCCATCAGGGACTTCGAGGCCAGGAAATGCCCCGTGCATGGCAAGACCATGGAGCTGTTCTGCCAGACGGACCAGATGTGCATCTGCTACCTCTGCATGTTCCAGGAGCACAAGAACCACAGCACGGTCACCGTGGAGATCGAGAAGGCGGGCAAGGAGGTAACCGTGTTCTCCTTTTATTCCTCCTTTTATTCCTCCTTTTATTCCTCCTTTTATTCTTCCTCTTATTCCTCCTCTTATTCCTCCTTTTATTCCTCCTCTCATTTATTCCTTCTGTTCCCAGCAGCCTGCAGATCCACAGCCTTGGCTGCCCAGCCTGCAATCCCTGCTCAGGCCGTGCCTGGGGTGGGATCCTGGCAGGCAGTGATGCTGCATGGGAAGTGTTTAGAGGAGAATTGACATTGCCTGGCTGCTGTTCCCATGGGATTGTTCTCCTGATCCCGACTGGAGAAGCTGCAGTTGTGCTGCAGGCTGGATTTAGGGATGGAGAAGGTGGATGCCAGCACACCTGACTTCCAGCACAGGCTGAATCAAAGCCCTAAATTAGTTTTTAAGGGTTTTTTTAAGCCCTAAATTTAAGTTTTTTAAAATGTTATTGAGTTTTGCCAGTGTTTGTGTGGTGTTGCCCACAGAAAGGTGGGCACTGCTCAGGGTCAGCGCCTCCAGAATACAAATTGTCCAATCAGTGGCTGCTAAAGTTACTCATGGGTACTAAGAACTATTGAAAATTGCTATCTCAGCTCCTTAGAGTGAGATTAGGTTTAATTTCCTTTTCTTTTCTGTTGAGCCACACCTATGGAAAGAGACTCTTGAAGTTTAGATGGAAAAAAAACCCCAAACTCTGGTGCAAGCACAAAACCTGATCATTTCCCCTGAGGTGTTACTACAACAGGTTCAGAGGATGGACATCCAGGGAGATTTCACTAATGAAATGTCTTTCACCTTCGTTTGCTCAAAGCCTCCTGTTGTTTGCTTTCTGGGTGGATGAGGAGGATTTCACTTGCTCTGGCAAAAAAATCAGGGTCTCACCACTTTTGTTGTTTCACATCCCTGTGGTCAAAGCAGGAGCTGGCCTAGAAACTTTCTAAGCAGACAGGACAGGAGAGATGCCAAAAAGGAGCCCTGTAAAGTAATAATTATATAAAACAACGTGCCTGGAGTCACACAGTCAGAACCTGGCAGGGCACTAAGCTCTCCTAAACCCCAAACCAGTGCTGTGATGTGGTGACCAGGCAAACACAGGTACCTGCTGTGAGAAATTCTTGAGTTCCCTTGATGGGAAGAACAATTTTACTCTTCCCAAGGAGCTGGGAAGATTTATCTCATCAGGCTGAAAGAGCATCTTGTGTAGAGCTTATCTCTGGCTTCTCTGGCCTTTTCTTGCCCTGCCATCTCCAGCTCGCAGCCTCGCTGAAACCAGACAAAGCCTTTTCCATGTCTCAGACAGCCTTTCCCAAATTCCTGCAGGGCTTGCCAGCCTGCTGTTTGTTCCATAATTGCCTGTCCTCGTGGTTTTGATGTCAGCCCTGAACGTTGCAGAGCTCTAACACAAAGCTGTGGCTGGTGTCTGTCCAATTCCTGCCTGGAACGAGGTGAACAGCTGCTTCCTGAGGAAGCAAAGCTGCTCAGATCCTTCCTCCAGGGGCTGGAGACACCCCCAGCACCTTGGTTTTAAACACACAACCATGGGTGAGCAGAGAAGTGGGATTTAAATGCTGTTTATTCCTCCCTCAGAGTCCTTGTGCCACCTTTAGCTCCTGCTCTGGCTCTGCTGCCACTCAGCCTGAAGGATTTAGGATTTATCAACATGAATCATGCACATGTGCCAGTTTCTCCTGACAGCGAGTTTGATCATGTTGTAACTCGAGCGAGCATTCACTCAGACAAAAACAATTAGCAGGAAAGCTGTTGCCTACAAATGCTTGTCCCCACCCCTGATTTATTCACCAGAGGTGGAGCCTCAGCAAGAGCCACAGAGCAATGAATATTTCCAAGCCCCTGGTGTGTAACACCTCTCCTTATCAGACGAGCCCAGCTGGAATGTGACCACAAATTGGGAGAGTGGCTGGTGCTGCCCTTCTGGAGGGGACCAGCAACAACCTCACACCAGCTCATCCCTGTTTCCCCAGCAGGGAATCCCAGCAGCTCCTGAGTGGCTTTAGAGCCTCCAAACCCATTCTGCCACTGGAGTGGTGAGCAGGATAAAGCAGTGTCCTGACAGAGCCTCTCACACAGTGCTGGATGTCCAGGATTTGTCTGCCAGGATTTCCTCTTCCCTGGCTGTTGTGTGACTCCAAACTGGTGTTTGTTTTGCTGCACTGCCAACCTGAGAGCTCAGAGATTTGGTGGCACCAAAGTGCCACAGAATAAGCTTGGTTTAGGCACATCTGCCCATAATTTCTGCAGAATTAATGCAGATTTCAGCCTGTCTTCGCTGTAGGCCTGTAGGGAGGAGAGGAGCTGTGCTTTAGAGCTGGGAAAGCTCCTTCTGTGGAATTAGGAAACCCTGCTGGTCTCAGGGAGCAGACAGAGAATGCAAACAAGCCACAACACAGACACCTATAGTTAGGGCAGTGCACAGCCTGATCTCTCTGTCTCAGACAGAGAACACAGCAGCATCTTCCACTTCTCAGGAGCCTGGGGTGAGAATCACTCACCCCCTGTTCCTGCTGAGCAGCCACAAGGGAAAGGCACAGGCACCCAGACAGAGACATTTGTCCTGCCTTCCCACCCAGAGCTATTTGCCTGTTTTACCCAGCAAACCTTTCATGCTCTCCCCAGATCCACTTTGCATTGGTTTCCTGCTGCAGATTTAAAGGGAAAAAAAGAGCAGTTTGCACCAGAACCAGCACAAAAAGCAGCCAGGAAAAGCCTGTGAGGCTGGGTGAAAAGTGAGAACGCTCCACAGCAGCTTGTACAGCCCAGTAAAACCCTTGATTTATCAGCAGAACCTTGGAGCCAGCATCCTTCATTCTGGAAGGGATCCTTCATCCCAAACCGGTTTTACAGGGCTGCTCTCCCAAGGAGACAACTTCACCTCTGTGAATAACCTGGCATTTCCTTCCAGCACCAGCCTTGGTGCTCAGCAAGCCAGGCCAGCTCTGCTCAAAAACACTTTGGGTTTGTTTGGTTTTTGGTTTTTTTTTTTTTTTGGTTTTTTTTGGTTGTTGTTGTGTTTTTTTTTTTTTTTGGGTTTTTTGGTGGGTTTTTTTGTTGGTTTTTTTTTTGTTGTTGTTTTTTGTTTGTTTGTTTTTTGGGGTTTTTGGGGGTTTTTTTGTTTGTTTTTTTTGGTTTGTTTTTGTGGTTTTTTTTTTTTTTCTGTAATTCTTTATCTTTTAAAGCAAAGTTCACTG
>VZUI01076500.1:0-14824 GCA_013401135.1 Cettia cetti
AATTGGACAATTAAACCCCAATATGCAAATGGACCAAAACTTATAAAAATGTAACATCTCGTGACCAGGCAGCCATTCTTTCTGTTGGCTCCTGGTCCCCCCTGGGTGCAGCCTTGGTCAGGCTTCTCTCTTGCCCAGGGTGGATCCTGGAGGCTTTTCAATAAAGACCTACTTCATTCTCTAGCTCTGTCCAGTCTCTGTTCCAGATCGACTTTCTAAGGCATCAGGGGGAGCTGGAACTCCTCTGTGCCCGGTGTTGGGCTCTGCCCTGCCTCTCTGCCCTTCCTGCACCCCTGGACCCCCCCATGGCAGCTCACCCTGAGCTCAGCTTTGGGGGTTTAGTTTGGTTTTCTCTGCCGGTCCTTTGGGGGAACACACGGGATTTTGCCACGGCCTGTCCTGCTCATCCACCCCTCCCTCACCATCCCAAACCCCATCTCAGCCCTTCCCAGGATTTCCCAAGTGCCTGATGAGGTTCAGCAGGTGATTAACAAATGAGAAATGCTTTAGGGAACACTTTTCCCCAAAATCCCTGCCAGAGGGGCCTCATGGGATCCCTGCTGCCCCGGGGATGATGAGTGAGGGCGAGGCTTTATGTGGATCTGCACCCGAGTGAGGAGAGGAGAGCTGGGACAAAACTCCTGAGCTTTACTGAGTCCTGTTTGTTTAAAGGAACCAAAAAAAGAGATTTTTTCCTAATTCCCATCCCAAGAACCTGCAGAGAAGTGAGGGAGGAGCCTCATTCTGAGTTCGGGGGAGTCCTGAGGCCGGGAGGTCCCGGGCAGGGGCAGCTCCCACATCGGGCAGCGTGGGCTGGATAGATCCAAGCCGTGGGCACAAGGGGCAGCCACAGGCACACGGCCAGAGCAGGACTGCGATGCTCTTTTTTTTTTTTTTTTTTTTGAGGGCAGCAACCACCACCTCCTTTTCCTCCTTTTTTTTCCCCTGTTTTTCCTCCTTTTCCCGGTTCTCCTCCTCCTCCCTCTCCGGGCTGCTGCAGATGGCCCAGCATATGGGCAGCCTCCCCTCGTGCTCGCACCTTGTAAGCAGATTCTGTCAGGTTTAAAGAGGAAAAGCTTAATTAAGCAGTTGTGTGTGTACAATTATGTCCTTAATTATCTCCGCGTTTCGTTTCTTTGTTGTTCCCTGTTTGCGGGAAGTTTGGAAACAACCGCGGGCCACCGTGCCCTCCAGCAGGAGCTTTTTCCTTCCCCGTTTTCTCTTTTCTCTCTCCTGCTGCCTCATTTTTTAGGGGTTTTCTGGCTGAAGGGAGCTCCCCAGCCACTGGGATTCATCGACCCCAGCTCGGTCCCCAGGCCAGAGCAGGTTCCCAGCAGTGCTGCCCACACAAAGTTCGAGTTTAGCTGCTCCAAAGCTGCTCCAGCCCGGTTTTATCATCTCTCACATTTGTGCTCCAGCAGCCCCAGTGCCCCATCCCTGCCCCAACACCCTCGGGAATAAACAGAGCCCGTGAGAGCATCATCAGGGTGATGCTTAATTGCTCCCATACCCCAGGAATGCCAGCCAAGGGGCCTCCTGCTTAATTAATTCCTCTAATTACTCCTTTCCCCTGCCACTTCCCAGCTTGGGCAGCAAGCCTGACACATCTCCAGGGACATCCCGGGGTGCCCCGGTCCCCTCCCCACGCCCAGTCAGGGTCTGGGGCCGCCGCAGAGATCAGGGACAAGAGGTGGCACAAACACCCGGCTAATTTGTGGTGGTGCTTTTATTTTATGCTCAGAGCACTAAAGAGCCATAAACATCCCGAGCGGGGTGTTGGAGCTGGGGGTGTTTTTATTGTTTGCAAGTCCTTGAAATTTTGCCATGAAGCTTTTATTCAAAATAACCCCAAACTCTCCTTTCTCTAATTGAGCGTATTTCAAAACCTGCATTTGGACCCAGCTACGTTTATATCACCACCAGTTAATTTTTATTTACCTTCTAGTGAAACTCATCTTCCTCCTTAATTCCCAGGCCTGTATTTGCTTTCAAATCAGAATTGAACCCAACAATCAGCCGTATATTTAAGGTGCCATTAAATGCTCAGCCCTGCTCTCACAGCTTCCAAACCAGCCGGCTCCGAGCGCAGCAGCGACCTCCCCACTCCTTTTCCAGGCATCCCAGCGGGGAAAATGAATCTCCATCCGGCTGAGAGGTGTCAAGTGCCGGGAACGAGCCCGGGGAGAGCGGCGGGAATGATGGGGGGCTGCAAAGAGAGGGAGGAGGCTGGAGGGAAGGAGGAGAGGAGCGATCTGTCCCCTGGGGCCAGGGATGGAGATTTTTGGGCTGGCTGGGAAGGGAAGCTCCGGGCAGGGTTCAGGAGTGGCGGGGGCAGCCAGGGGAGCTTCAGGAGCTCAGCCTCATCGCTCATTCCTCCCATTCCCGCTCGCTCTCCTTCCCAGGACAGGCTTTGGGTCCCGTCCGAGCTGCCAGCAGGCTCGGGGGGGTTGATCAACCCCTTCCCCAGCGGCCCGGGGAAGCAGGAGGGGCTGGGGACCGCCTGCTGTTCCCATTCCCGAGTTTCCACAAAAACCTGCCCCTTGGAGGGGCAGCAGGGAGCTCCCTCCTCCCCGGTGGTGTCCGTTTGTCTGTCTGTCTGTCCGTTTGTCTGTCTGTCCCTGAGCTGGCCCCGGGGCAGAGCACAACATCTCCTAGTGGGGCTGGGGCAGCTCCTCCCCGCAATTCCCTTCTCCACTCCCCAGTTCCCTTCTCCATTCCCCAAACCCCTGCCCCATTCCCAATCCCTGCCCCACTCCCCAATCCCTGCCCCACTCCCAATCCCTGCCCCACTCCCCAGTCCCTGCGGGAGGCAGCAGAGCCTGGAGGCTTTGGAGGTGTCTCACCCCAGCCTGGCGCTGCCTCTGGGCTGCAGCGGGGAGAGGATTCGGCAGCATCAGCCCCGGGACCAACTCAGCCGAGTCCCCGCTGCTCCTGTCCAGCCCCACCATCCCCATCAAGGCAGTTTGGGATGCTCCAGCGCAGGGCAGGGAATTCCCCAGCGTCCCAAACCCACATCCCCGAGGATGCTGAGGAGATTCAGGCAGCCCAGGGCTCTCCTGGCCCCGCTGTCCCTCGGTAATTCCCACTTCCCGTGCTGTCCAGCAGGAATTACACCCTGCAGGAATTACACCCTGCAGCCCAAAGCAAACACAATATTTTAAACTCCTTCCCAGCCTAACCGTCCCCAGCGCTGTTAATAACACTTGTAAGGAGTTGTTCTTGAATAGATATGATTTTTATCTTGACAGCGTCTCCCTAAATCATTTTTATCCCCACGAAGTTTGCGAGGAGCAGATTTTCTGAGGGCCATTTATCTCGGCAAATATCCCCACCCCTGATTATTTCTCACTCCCTCTTTAGTTATGGATGGGGCTGTTCCCCACCCTCAGCTCCCAAATCCCTCCCTCCCTCCACGTGTGTTTTACTGGCGGCAGCAAAACGAAATCAAATCCTCAAATCTCTGTGGCTGAGCAGCTGCTGGGAGGTGGGAAGGGGCTGTGAGCTCGCTGCCAAACATCTCCTGCCTTCCCTCCCCCGCGTCTCCAGCGACAGCTCCAGCTGGGAAAAAGGCACGGAACTGCCCTGAATTATCAGCTTTGCTCGGCGGAGAAGCGGCCGCAGCCCCCTCCTTGTGGCAGATGGACAAAGGCACAGGAAAAGCTCGAGGCAGGGAAGGGAGTGGGGGAGATTCCGGCTGTCACATCCATCACCCGCTTGGGAATAAAGACTTTTTTTTTTTTTTTTTTTTTTTTTTTTTTTTTTTTTTTTTTTTTTTAAAGAGGGGAACTGCGGGGAAAGGAGCAGCTTCTCTGACACAGCTTGGGAAACACCGATTCTGCTGGCAGATGGCCCGGGCTGATCCTCCTGGGGGGTGAACCCATCCTGGGGGTGCTGAGCTCACCCCAAAGGTGCTGAACTCACCCCAAAGATGCTGAACTTACCCCAAAGGTGCTGAACTCACTCTGGGATTACTGAATTTACCCCAAAGGTGCTGAATTCACCCTGGGGGTGCTGAACTATCCCCAAAGGTGCTGAATTCACCCCAAACATGCTGAGCTCACCCCAAAGGTGCTGAACTCACTCTGGGATTGCTGAACTCTCCCCAAAGGTGCTGGATTCACCCCAAAGGTTCTGAGCTCACCCCGGGGGTGCTGAACTCCCCCTGAAAATGCCGATCTTGCCCTGTGCTCTGGCCGGCTCTGGCCCCTCGGGTGGGTGCTGCAGGTGCTGCTGCAGCAGGGTTGGGGCTGCAGGAGGTGCAGGAACAGCACCAGGACCCCCCTGGAGTTCAGTGCCCGAGGGCAGAGCAGCCCCAGGCTGGGGGGTCCCACCCAGCCCCTTCCCCTGAGCAGCCCTGGGCCAGAGCAGCACAAAACTGACTCGGGGAGAGAGAGGGGAGGAGGGAGGAAGGAGCAGCTCGAGCCAGGAGCAATAAAATATCCCAGAACTCGATTAAGAAATGCCAGGCAGGGCCTGGGCAGGCGGTCCCGCTGCAGCTGGGCCCGGAGCAGGCTGCTCCTGTGGGACTGGAGGGGTTTTATGGGATGTGGCACTTTGCCATCCCGCTGTGCAGATCAACTGCGCACGGCTGGAGCCCAGCGATGCCTCTCGTGCTGTTCCCCGAGGCTTCCCGGGCCCTTGGAAAGGAGCACCCGTAACCAGAGCTGCTACCGGCTCTGCCGGGAATGCTGGAGCTGCTCCCAGCATCAATCGGTTTGGGGGAGCAGGGGAGGGCAGCCAGGAGAGCCCTGGAGGGAGCAGAGCTTGGTCCCCACGAGGGTTTGGTGGCTGAAGTGAAGCCCTGAGCCGGCCCCGCGGGACAGAGACCACCCGACACAGCTGGAGCCTTGGGAAGCTGCTCCCAGCCTGCTGCTGGGCTGGGAAAGGCTGGGAATTTCCAGGGGGGAGGAAGCCCGGCCTCCAGGCAGCCCGAGGGGGCAGCACTGACCTTTGCAGCTCAGCTGCAGCCACAGGATGCGACTCGTTCCCTTTTCTTCCCTAGCACTGGTTTTTGGTGGGATTCAGGAGAGCCCTGAGCATCCTCACGGCCAGGCAGGGGTGACCTGGCTCTCCTGGGGTTGCAGAGCTCGGGGTGATGCAGCCGCGGGGTTCAGGCTCCAGCTCACCCCAATCCTGCCAAAAACCCTCTCCCAGGAGTGCCACCAGGAGCCCGAGGCTTGGCTGCAGGTGCCACACAGCCAGAGGTGCTGGAGAGCTCCCGTGGCTGTCACCGTGCCGAGGACACCGGGGCTGGGGGACACTCAGAGCCGAGGACACCGGGGCTGGGGGAGCCTTGGGATCCCCCCCAGGAACCCCCCACACCGGGGTCCCTGCAGAGCCCTGCCAGGAGCCTCTGGGCCACAGCCAGGAAGGGCCAGAAACCCCTCGGGAGGTGGAATTGAGTGATCTGGACGCACCTCCCAGGCTGGAGGGACCGGCAGGGCTCTGCCCCGAGCAGCCCGCGGGTGCTCTGCCCGTGGAACGGGGGCCGGGAATGGCTCTGGCTGGAGGGTTTCTCCTCCCCGGGTGTGGGCAGGAGCCCCTCCCGGCTGCCGGCAGCGCTGCCGAGCTGGCAGTGGGTAATTAAAGCTTTCGTTCGGTGCCAGGAGGCGCGAAGGCATCAAGGGCTCCTATCAAAGCAGGAGCGGCCGGCTCTGTGCAGAGGGGAGGGAGAGATGCCAAAGCTGCCTGGAAGAAAGTTTGGGTTTCATCCTCCTCTCCCAGCTCTTTAAATCCACCCTGTGAACAGCCAAGCCACGTTCAGCCGTGTCTGCAGGGTTCAGCTGGGCAGGGCCAAACCCTCCTGCCCCATTCCTGGCACTGCTCCTCACCCTCAGCTGTGACCGGCTCAGGATCCCGGCTCAGACACCCCACGGATCCACGGGATAAAGGGAATTTCTCTCCCTGGCTCACCCTGTGCATGAGGTGCGACCCAGGGGCTCCTCCAGCCTGCTGTGACATCTGGGGACACTCAGAGCAAAGGGACAGCAGCAGCCACCCACAACGGGCAGGAGGGGCTGAGCCTGGAGATGGGGGGACAAAAAAAACCCCAAAAGTGCTGGCAGAGGTGCAGCCCTGACCCACCCAGAGCCCAGTGCATGGAGAGGGGCAGGCCCTGCCTCTGCCCCAGCCCCCCAGGCACTGCTGCCCCCAGCCCAGGATTGGGGACCCTCCCTGTGCCCCCAGGAGCACCCAGCTCACCCCCCTCGTGTTTTGGGGAGCAGGAGCAGCACAGAGGGGATGTGACAAGAGCTGCAAGGAGGAGTGAATTTCCCAGCTCTCGGATACAGGGAAGAATCATAACGTCGTTTATCATCTTTAAAGATACGCAGAGTTGGCGAGAGAATGAATTCTTCTTCATAACCCAGTTCCCAGGATATTTTTACTGTGCATCATAAATTATAATACCTTTTTATTTTTGCTTTATGGCCTGTCCCCCGCCAATTCTGGTGATCTACATCCTCATCCCCCCCAGTGCTTTAGGAACAATCCCTGCCTGTCTCTCTCCTCCTCCCATCAGCTCCCCAATCTCTCTCTCTTTCCAGCAGCACCTCCTGTTCCCCTTGTCCCCCCACGGAGCCGGGGCTGGGGAGCTCTGGAGTCACCAGGAGTGGACAGTGACACCTCGGAGCTGCTGCAGAGCCTTGGGCAGGTGTGGCCACGGCCACAGCTCTGCCCCACAGTGCAGGGAGGCCTCCTGCAGCCCCTGGCAGTGCTGAAGCAGCCCAGCAGCCCCCTCAGACCCCCCTGGGGGGCTCCCTGAACACCCCCTGCCCCTCACACCTGGGCTCCAGGTGTTCCTGAGATGGGGACAGCTCTGAGCTTGGCCTGGCCCTGCTGCAGCCCTGGCTGGGGGTGGTTTGGGGTCCTGGTTGGTTTCTGCACCAGATGTGGGCCAGGGTGGGGATTTCAGCTCCATTCCCGGCTGAAATTCCAACGGGAGCAGCCCAGTGCGGGTGGGGTGACACTCAGGGCTGCAGCCCTGCCTGAGGCAGCTCCAGACATCCCAAAGCCCGGGGATGATGTCCCAGGAGATCCCACCTGCCCAGGGCAGCCCTTCACACCACCCCCCGTGGGTTTTATCCCCACAGCCATGCCAGGGAGCTCCCACTGCCCTGCTCAGCATTCCCGTGCCCATGGCCTGGGATCCTCCATCCCCAGCAGCACCAGCCCGGCTGGAAGGAGCTCAGGGCAGTTTCCACAGCTCCTTTCTTTGCAAAACCTCCTCCCTTTAAGGAAAAATCTGTTTACAAAGCTGACAATGTGGAGAACTCCCCATGAGAGAGGAGCCAGGACTTCTTCCATGGCCTCCTGCCCCTCCCGTGGGGGGAATCCAGCCCTAAAGCAGGAGCTGGGGAGGAGAGGTGAGTGTTTATCCCCGGGAAATGTGGAGATTTGCCGCGATGAGGCTGACTAAGAACATTACATTTGCCACGCTAAGCCGCAGCAGAGCCTCGGGGCTTTGCGCAGGGCCCGTCAGGGAGAGGCTTTTGGCATGTCGGGATTTACAGGAAAACAGGGATTTACAGGAAAATAGGCGTCTCCCGGGAAGAGCCAGCCCTGCTGACGGTGCAGACAGCATCGTGTTTCCCCGTGCTGGGCGGTGGTTCAGGGCAGGGACCTGAATTTTCCATTTTCATCCCCATTTTCCAGCTTTTTCGCAGCAATCTGCAGCCTGTGCTCGGCGCCTGGATGTGGGATGAGTCTCTTGCACAGACCCACGTGGAGAAATAATTTTTCTGTGCCCCCCAAACCCAGCCCGGGGGGGTGGGCAGGGAGGAGCAGGAGCTGCTGGATGCGGCCACGCTTGGCTGGTCCCTCCCCACCGCTTCTGGGGCTTCTCGGGGAGAAGTGAGAGCAGGGGAGCAGCTTAACAGGCAGGAGAATGATTGCTAACAACGCGACCAGGGGCTTGTTCCGGCCCCTTTGATTGGAGCCCGGGTGATTACTCGCAGGTAGTTAAAAGCAGGGCCGGGTGTTATTGCCGGGATGCCCGGCAGGGACGGGAGGTTCATTAATGAGCGTTCCCAGGAGCGTTCAGCGCTGGAAGCTGGAGCAGGATTCAGAGAGCTGAGTGTGGAGGCAGCAGCACCGGGGTTGGAGGGGCTGGGGTGGATGAAGCCTCTGCTCCACCGGCATCGGGGCTGAGGTGACCAGGGCGGGGAGAGGGGGGGCTGGGGAGCAGCTCAGGACAGATGGACACCCAAAACCTGGGAAAAGAAGGACGGAAGAGGCTTGGAAAGGAGGATGGAAGAGGCTTGGTGGTGTCTGCCCGCGGGGTTTGGTGGAGCAGAGGGGTCACCACAGCCTTGTTCAGCCCTGGCACATCAACATCCGGGGCTGCCTCTGAGCACGGCCAGGTCTGGGGTCCCAAACTGAGATGGGGCTTAGGGAGGGGACAGAAAACAGCTCTGAGCAGGCCCCAGTGCATTTCTGAGCAGCTGGAGCAGAGCAAGGCCCGTGGTGCCCGAGGATGTGGGGACACATCAGCCCCGGGGCAGCCAGGAGCCGGGCGAGGGGCGCCTGGGAACAGGGCAGCAGTGACAAATGAGTTTAATTCCTGGGCAGACACCGATGGGAGGGGGTGATTAATGAGCCCAGCACCTCACCGTGGCCTCAGGAGCTCAGGGAGGTGTTTTGGGGGTGGGTGGAGCAGCTGGGAACTGAGAGCTGACAGGAGGTGACAACCACTGGCAAAGTCCCCCTCCCTCCTGCCCACGCTGTGACCATCTCCCGGGTCTGGGCCCTTCCCAGAGCTTCACGGGGAGATGAAAATCCTTCCATCATTTCTCCTGTCCTCTTCTGTCCCTCTTATCCCATCAGACACAGGGGCTGGCATGCCTGGTGCCCCATGGGGCTCCTTCCCCGAGCTGAGGGGTCAGCACTCTCTGCCTCTGCCTGCAGGAACTGGTTAAACTGGGAGCTGGACTCCTCTCCTGGTGCATCCACTGGGAAGGATCTGCATTCCCAGGGGCACCAGGAGCACCAGCAGCCAGGCTGGGACCGTCTGGAGCTGCTGGTGCCCCCTGCCCTCCCCCTGAGTGTTTCCCAGCCCTGGTCTGTGTCCAGCTGGCTCCTCCAGCTGAGCCTGGAGCCGGCCCTGGGCTGCCAGGCGTGTGCCAGGAGCAGCCCCTGGTGCTTTGGGCACGGCAGCTGCTGGTGCTGATTAAAAACGGAGAAAGGCAGCAATTAGCAGGCTGTGACAGCCCCTGCTGCTGCTGGGGACAGGGCAGGGGAGGGGCTGGGCGGCCCTGGGGGAGGCTGGATCCCCAATCCCTCCCTGGATCCCACGGGGATATGGCAGAGAACGCAGGTGCTCCCAAGGGAACGGGCTCCAGACGGGGATGTCCCAGCCCACAGGGATCCCTCACCACGGGGCCGTGCCTGGCTGCTGTGAGGATCCAGATGTGCCACAGGGCAGGGGCACCCTGAGGACACGAGGAGCACCCTGAGGACACGAGGAGCACCCTGAGGACACGAGGGGCACCCTGTGTGTGCCTGGCTGCTGTGAGGATCCAGATGTGCCACAGGGCAGGAGCAGGGGCACCCTGAGGACACGAGGGGCACCCTGAGGACACGAGGGACACACTGAGGACACGAGGGGCACCCTGCCTGTGCCTGGCTCACAGCTCCTCCAGCCCTGCGCTCCTGTCTCTGTCAGCTGGGACTCACCTGGACACCTGTGCCACTCCCAGCAGATCCAGGGAAGCACAGGGACACACCTGGAGCCTCCAGGGAAGCACCTGGACACACCTGAAACCCCCAGGGAAGCACAGGGACACACCTGAAGTCCCCAGGGAAGCACAGGGACACCCCTGAAGTCCCCAGAGAAGCACAGGGACACACCTGAAGTCCCCAGGGAAGCACAGGGACACACCTGAAGTCCCCAGGGAAGCACAGGGACACTCCATGTCCCCACAGAGCTCCAAGCCTCCTCCCCACCCAGCCCGGCCTCCCCTCATTAATATCCACAGCTTTATTACAAGCAGATGTTAGAGTTTAAAGAGTGCTAAGAGGATATCCTTGGCTAATCAATTTATTTTTAACTAGTTTATGTGTTTATTACCGCCAGAATTTGGACTTCAGCTGCTGTTTGGAATTGTCCCTGCTTGGATACCTGTGCTGGGGCCTTGGGGACCACGAGGGAGCCACAAATCTGCTGCTTCCTGGCCAGGGGCTGGGCTTGCTTATTCCCTTGTTTCCATCCACTGCATAAAATCCAGGCACTGAGCTGGAACACGCTGTGAATTCCCAAAAAATGAGCTTTGCCTTCATGGGCAGCAGCCAGGCTGGGCTGGGAGAGTGAGGAATCTCCTGGGAAAGGTGGGGAGGGAGGAGAGGGATGGTGAGGACAGATAGAAGGACCCCAGACCTCTTGGGAAGGAGTGGAGATGGGCTCTGATTTTCTCTCTCCATCTCCCCACTGCCCCCAGCCCTCCAGGGAAGTCCTTTGCTTCTCTGGGAGCACTCTGGGCACTCCCAGTGCTCCCAGTTTATGGAAATGTGACCCATTAAATGCCCTGAAGGTAACTCTGGGATGAGACCACCAAAAGCCAGGACACATTGAGAGGGTTCAATTTGTGCCCCACCCATGCCCAGAGCCAAGGAACCCCTTGGAAAGGGATGAGCAAATTGGGAATGAGGAGCAGGGAAAAGGAGCATCCTCCAGGCTCCAGCAGCTCCCAGTGCCACCCTGGGCTGTCCCAGCTGTCCCCTCAGCCCGCCTGGGACACGCTTGGGAGGTGGCACAAGGGCAAGGAGGTGACCACAGAGCCCTCATCCCATGGGATATCCCTCTGGAAGGCAGCCAGCTCTGTGCTCCCTGCCACAGGCACCCCAAATCCCCAGGGAACCCAAGGGATCCCCCAGCCCCTTCATCACCCTCTGAGAGGCACCAAACTCTTAAAAAGCCTGTCAGCCATGGGGGACTCGAACATTTCAGCTTGTCACCATTTCCAGGAGATATTGGAGGGGGAAAAAAACGAGGAGGAGGAGGAAGAGGAGGAAGATAAATGGTCCCAGGAAGGAGGGAGATGGGAGACACAAAAGCGAGGAGGGGGCGAGGCTGTGCTGGGAGCGCAGCAATTAAAGCCACCCTGAGCTCACCCAATTAACCGAGTGGAGAGAGGAGGAATCCCAGAGGATCATTTCCTGGCAAATTGCTCGCTTGTCTCTCTGTGTGTGATGCTTTGGTGTCAGTCAAGGCAGGAGCTGAGCCCTGGGGAGAGCAGGGAGGGGTTGGGAATTCGGCAGGCAGGAGGAGCGCCATCAATCCGAGTGAGTGGGACCCAGAGCTCCTGCAGAGGGTGAGAAGGGGCAGGAGCAGGAGGGATGGGGGTGGATGAACCCTGCCCGGTGTCTGGGTGGAATTCCAGCTCCGGGAGAGCCATCCCCTCCAGCAGCAGGGCGGTGTCCCCAGAGTGTCACACAGGGCGGGTGCTGCTCCTGTCCCCCCGCAGGAGCTCCTCAGACATTCCCAGCCCTCAGCCCGGCCCTGGCTGCTCCTCAGGGCTGTCCATAAAGGGGTTAAACACACCCCGGGAGATGTTCCCTGCTCAGTGCCGGTGTTTGAAGCTGGAGCTGTGGGGATGGGGAATGCAGGAGCACCGAGCCCAGGGAGCCCGAGGAGCTCCAGAGCCAAGCCCAAAGCACAGAGCAAAGGGAGCAGACTCAACCTGGAGAAACAGCTCCAAGAAAACCAAGCCCACCCCTGGAACAGCCACCCCTGCAAAGCCAGGGCTCGGTGACAGGGGCTGAGGAGCTGGGGGACACCTGTGGGGACACCCGTGGGGACACCCGTGGGGTGGCTGGGAGCTGGGTCACACCCTGAGGCTCACAGGGTGCAGCCAGGTGCCCCCCAGCAGCTGCCACAGCAGGTGGGAAGGAGTGGGGGGAGCACCTTATGACTCCTGGGCCCTTCCTGAGACCTTCCTCCCCTTCTTCAGTTCTCCTCCCCTGCTCCCCAGTCCTTCCCTATTCCCCAGCCTTCATTCCCCCCTCTCCAGCAGCTCCTTCTCCATCCCTAGTCCTCATTCCCTTTCCCCAGCTCTCCTTCCCTATTCCCAGCCCTCATTCCTTGCTCCCCAGCCCTTCTCCCCCTGCTCCAGCAGCTCCTTCCCCCTCCCCACCTCTTTTTCCCCCCTCCCCTCACCCGACACCGGCTCCCCGCGGGCTGCAGAGTCCCGGGCACTCAAACCCTGGCAGTGTTAAAGGGCCGAGTGTGCGCTCCTGCCAGCCCAGCATGTCCCTTGTCACCGCCCCAGCGCTGCCCCCTGTGACCGCAGCATTTCGCGCATGATTTCCCCAGCCGCTGCCGGAGGCGTCTGGAGCCGCTGCTCTCGCCCTGCTCCGGGGGTTTTGCTCTCTTGTTCTGCGGTAAAGTCTCATTTTTTACGCTGATTTTTCTTTATTTATTCTCCTTCTGCTTCTTCCAGTGGCTCCCCCTCTGTGGCTGGCGGTGCCCTCGTGGAGCCTCTGCCAAAAAGCATCAATGAGGCAGGTGTGGAACGAGGGCAGCGAGGTGTTCATCACCTCTGGGCCGATCCAACCTTCTGGCATTCCTCATAATCCCTGGCCCAGCCTGGGATTCATCCTCCCTGCTCCTCTGCTCTCCCTCTGATCCCCCAAAACGCCCAGGGTAAAATCCAGAGCTGTTTCTGTCCTGCTCTCTGGTCAGCAGGGAGGAAAAAGCCCTTTTCAATCTGCACAGAGCTCAGGAAATAATCATAAATGTGGGGACGATCCATGGAAACTTCATTCAGGTTGGAAAAGCTCCCCAAGAGCTCCACAGACCCCGGACTGCTCTGCCTGACCCTGATGCAGGCACCCAGGGGGCACCCACAGACCCAGGGATGCCCACCCAGGAATGCCCATCCAGGGATTCCCACCCAGGAATGCCCATCCAGGAATGCCCATCCAAGGATTCCCATCCAGGGATGCCCATCCAAGGATTCCCACCCAGGAATGCCCATCCAGGGATGCCCATCCAGGGATTCCCACCCAGGGATGCCCACCCAGGAATGAGCTCCCACAGCCCAAAGGAACAACAGGAAAACTCCCACACCTTTTTTCACCTGTCCCCCCAAAGTGCCCCCACTCCGGCCCTGGGGAGCACCCCCAGGTGGTTGCAGGAGATTAATGACCTTGGCAAAATGTAATTACACCCCGAGCCTGTGCCGTTAATGGCTGCGTATTCTCCCTGTCAATGCACCTTAATTGAAAATGAGTAGGCGACTGCTTGGCAGTGGAGTTGGCTGCAAAGCCTTGGTGCTGTATTAATTGTAGTAATTAGCAGTCACTTTAGGCTGGAGTCAGCTATAAATAGGGGGTCCGTTAGGAAGAGCGTGATTTAAAATGGAAATAAAATCAGCGTAAATCACTTCTCTCCCCCAGCTCCCCAAATCTGCCGGGCTGTGATGCTGCTCTGGTGAGTTTGACTTCCAAAGGGAAGTGATCCCGCTGTTTGCCAGCTTGGGATGGTCCCAGCAGCCCGAGGACACCCTGGCACAGGGGTTTGTCCCTGCAGTGACTTTGCTGGTGCTGCCAGGGTGATGGGCAGCCCCCAAATCAGCCCCCCGCACTCCCCATCCCATAGTCAGCGGTTGGAATGTGCTGGATAAAGCCCCAAAATCCACAGGGTGCAGAGCAGACCACAAAGCCAAGTGCTCCATCTCTGCCCTGGGGCAGTGGGAATGCTGCAGGGACAACATTTTTTGGGGAAAAACCCACCCAAGGGCTGTGAAGGTACAGGAAAGGGGAATGAATGTCTGACCAGAGCAGGCACCGTGCCAAGGTGGGGTCCCATGGCCCCAGGCATGCTCTGGAGCTCTCAGCCCCTTCCTGACACGCTCCATTTATTTGATTATTACCAAAGGAAGGACAAGAGAGAGAGGAAGGAGGAATGATCTCTTATTAATGCAGAATCGCTAAATTACAGCCTGTACAAGCAGGGACAAAGTAATGCACTAAAATAAAATCCTGGCTCCGAAAGATCCCCAAAGCAGAGCCATTAAAAATTCAAACACAAACACAAGGAATGCCTTTTAACTGCTGGGCAGCCCTTAATTTAACAGGGACCATCCAACCCCCTGCCTGCTGCTGGGTCGTGGAGTTGTGGGGAACTCCTGCACGAGAAACAATGATTTTAGGGAATTAGAAAACTAATAAAAAAGAAATGGGGGAGGAATGAACAGAACCTTGATGGCAGGGTTTGTGAGGAGTTCCTGCTAATTCTGGCTGCAGCTTGGAGCACGTTCCCCCCGAGGCCAGGCCAGGACACGTCCCCTGCCCACGGGATGTTGCAGCAGCCCTCTTGTGAGAGGGTAGAAATGAGCTGAGACACAGAGTTCTTGTTTACCACAGCATGAAAAGGGTCCTGGGTTATTCCTCTGTACAGCTCAGCCATCCTGACTGCAACCATTCCCTGACTGCCTGCAGCAGCTCCTGCAGTGGGATTCCCTTGCAGCCTCTGACTGCAGGGATGGGTGTGCAGGCCCTGCAGGGATTGGGGTGCAGGGATTGCAGTGCAGGGATTGCTGTGCAGGGATTGCTGTGCAGGGATTGCTGTGCAGGGATTGGGGTGCAGGGATTGCAGTGCAGGGATTGCTGTGCAGGGATTGCTGTGCAGGGATTGCTGTGCAGGCCCTGCAGGGATTGCAGTGCAGGCTGTGCTGCAGGGATTGCTGTGCAGGGATTGCTGTGCAGGGATTGCTGTGCAGGCCCTGCAGGGATTGCAGTGCAGGCTGTGCTGCAGGGATTGCTGTGCAGGGATTGCTGTGCAGGGATTGCTGTGCAGGCCCTGCAGGGATTGCAGTGCAGGCTGTGC